>UELU01144683.1:58575-93888 GCA_900490025.1 Megastigmus dorsalis
GGGGGGGACAGGTAGGCAGAGGTCGCGAGGGCGATCATCGCGATAGCCGCCGTACATACAGTGGAATTTATTCCCGCGTTTATCGCGACGATGGTGTGTAGTCGGCCCCCGTTTAATTCATGAGCTCGCGCCCGATCATCCGTCGGATATGATTCACACACGAGGCCTGTTATAATGGCCTACACTTGCTGTCTTTCATTTTTTCTCTGTCTCAGCTCTCTGTGTCTCTCTCGCTCTCATTACTCCTGTAAATCCATTTCAAGAGAGGGAGAGAGAGACTCACGCACTCGCTATTCGTAGCGGCTTCATACACGTCGTCATGCACGTTTCAGTAGAGGAATGTAAGATGTATGGTTCTTGTGAATCGATCGTATAGCCGAAAACAAAATTAACGGTTGGGCGAGCAGCATTGATAACTGCTTTAGTGTCGATGTGACAATTTCTATAATTATAAATTTGTAAAAAAGGGCATTATGGATGATAAAATTCATCGTTGCACTATGTAATAGGATTTGGTTGTACATTGCATAAAATGAATAATTATTTAAAAATTCCGTTCCCAAAAACTAGCTACCAGACGTTGTATCTAAATTTTCGAAAAATGAACTCCAGCTCTAATATCAGCAAAATTTCGGATTTACAATATTAATGAAGGATATCAATGGACAAAATCGATTAATCGTGCAAAGCTTAGTCACACTACTCTTTGATTGTGCGTTATATTCAGATATCCGTATTTTCGTGCGAGCCTTGTTTACAAAATAGAAAGAGCCGATGAATGAATTTTGTCAACCGACGTAATTGTCAAATGTAGAGAGCTCGAACTGTGCGTGTGCCCCGCGCGCCAAACAGATCGAATAACACTATACAGTTGATCGCGTTTTCGATTAGCATCGGAAAACGAGCCTTTTTCAAGCACGAAGATACCAAGCAAAACACAGAGAGAGAGAGAGACACAAGACAGAGAGAGAGAGAGAGAGAGAGAGAGAGAGAAGAGATGTAGTTTCTCTTTAGTGCAACGTACGCACCGCGCGTTCCTTTGCTCTCGGACGTATGTCTCGGGTTCGCTTTGATCGGACTCTTTCTCTCACACCCACACTCTCCATCTCTCTCTCTCTCTCTCTGTCCCTCTCTCGGTCTCTCCCTTTCTCACTCTTTCTCTGTCTCTAGTGTATACGCGCCCGGAAAGCGGAAACGCGTCATTGCAAGAGAAAGAGCGAGAGAGCGAATATATCGCAAAAAGACTGCTGCAACTGCCAGAGAGAGAAGTAAAGAGAGGGAGAGAGCGAGAGAGAGAGAGAGAGAGAGAGAGAGAGAGAAAGCAAGCCAAAACGAGAGGAATGACCTTTGAATAAATAAATCGACCCTGAACGCGCGCGTGTGGTATAGAGCGTTCTTCGTTCTCGCTGATGTCGCGATGCTGGTGCTGCTGGTGCTGCTGCTGCCGCTGCTACTGCCGCTGCTCTCTAAAATGCCGTAGTCCCGGCTATTTTCGGGCTTTTTCGGCCAGCGGTGCGTGCGACTCTCGCCTCGCGCTCCTTTATTAATAAACTCTCTACGCCGCGATGCCCGCCAACGCCGACTCCTATATACACATATTCGCTGCTGCTGCTGCGATTCGCCACGCGTTATACCCGGCTCTGCTGCTGCTGATGCTCATGCTGTTGCTGCATCGCGGTATTATCGTAGTTCTGGCCTGCGGCTGAAGCGAATTTTATGTAGACTTTCTTATTAATTAAAGGTTTTCAATGAGAAATGTGCGTCCAAGCTTTTGGAAATTTGGATCAATGTTTTATTTTTAAAATAAAAGTATATTACCAAGGTTATTTCTTACACAGAATAATGGCTAAAAACAGATAGATTTATTCTTCATATACTTTTATGGACCGATGTGTCAAGGATCCCTCATCAAAATGCATGCACTTTTCAACGAGTATAACGCCGAAAAAAGGAGCAGCTTGACAATCACGAGGTCTGGTCTAATTTAGAACAAAAAAGAAGAAGAAGAAGAAAGAAAGAATGGATTGGCCGTTGAGGGACATGGCGAGTAGTCCCAAGTGGAGAACCGCGGTAATAAGGTATATAAGCGGATTAAAAATGAGCAGCGAGGCTGAAAGAGAGCAATGCGATTACGATTAAGATTGCCTCGTTAGCCGACAAGTAGAGTTTTGACCCGCGAGATCACCACGGAAATATTCGGACCCTCTCTCTCTCTCTCTCTCTCGAGGCCTCATTACTTCCGCCTCCCGTATATCCATTATATGCGAGAAACTCGCCTATATATATACATATACAATCGAAACAAAACGATGTTATATATACTACGACACCGACGATGGCGGATGAAGCGTCAATTTATCCAGCTGCAATATCAGTTATTTATTATAAGCGATCCGGAGTAAGGTATATTATAAAGGAAAAGAAGCAAAAAAAATGGGTGGACGTTGCTAAGGAATTGACGACGACGTCGACGACGAGCTGCTTGCAGGCGAGGTACAAGGCAAACTGATTAAGTAAATGCGAAGAATAGAAGTTTCGGATCTTTAGGGGATCGTAATTTGCCTCGGCATCTGAACTCCTTGCCTCGCCGCCGTCGGCTGCTGCTGCATCGAATCCTGTTTTGCCCGCAATTTTTTCCTTTCCGTCCCAGTGAGCGGTAGGTAAACAAACCGACGTAGAGTCGTATATATAATAATAGAACGGTATCGCTTCTGCGCTCTCGTCCAATAAATGTTTTTCTCTCATTCCGATCATAGTATAAATACGTTAACATACATTTCATTGAGCTCGAGAATCCATTCATCCCCTTCTATCTCTATATCTCCGGGCTGTTTATATACTTGAGTATATATACAACCACTCACTTCGTTTATACAGATATTATATATATATATATAATAATAATAATGCGAAGATTGACGAGTCAATAATTTGTTTACCGGTCATGGGCGTATTGACACAAGGACGTTGGGCGATCGATATTTGCGACGTGCAGCTCCGAAGAAGAAGAAAAAGATGTTGGCAGTGGATGAGTACTGGTTGAGCGCTATGTACAGGTCGAAGGTAGAACAGCGCGGCTGATATAATGGAGCTCAGGAAAGAAGTGGTTTATGGTGTATAAGTTCGTTGACGCGCACTTCGGGAGATTTCTGAATCATGGCGACGATAAAGAGCGGTGCATTAATGGATCAGTGAGCGAGAGAGAGAGAGAGAGAGAGAGAGAGGGAGAGAGAGGAGGGGGGGAGAACGAGAGAAAGAGAGAGAGAGAGAGAGAATATGTGAGAGAGACAGAGAGACAGAGAGTCGGTTGAGTGAGGTGGAAACGTGAGGAGCACGCTGATATCGAGAGGTGCGCTGCCTAGCAACTGGTGTCCTCGCGACCTCCCACTTTCTCCCCTCGTCCCTCTCTCTCTCTCTCTCTCTCTCTTTCTCTCTCAAGCTGCTGCTGCTGCTGCTCTCCCCTTTCACGTGCAAATCCAGTTCTCCCTACGACGTTAACTGCGCACAACACACGCACACACACGTACACAGACACACTGCAGTGCAACGCATACAGCATCCGTGCGAGCGGCCTGTGTATTGGTATGCGCAGAAAACTGGACGTGCTCTCCTTCTCTCGCTGAAAATGTGCCGTGCATGTGCGTGTCTCGGCCATTATTTACGCGGGGTGCAGATGCACCGATTGTGAGCTTCATTGTCTCGCGCGCGCAGCCTCTCTTTCTCTCTCTCTCTCTCTGTCTCTCTCATTCTCTCATTCTCTCTCGCTCGCCGTCTCCTGCCCGACTCTCCACTTCCGTTGTAAATAGAAATATTTACATTCTTTCGAGCACCGATTTTTGCCGGAGCCTCGTGCTTCGCTTCGGCTGCAGCCATGTCCTCGGCACCAAGCTGTATCGTCAAGTGCTGTTAGCTTGCATTTACGTGATTGGTCAACTTTTGTTTTTAAATTCGATCGTTAAAGCTTTCGTTTACTACATATATATATATACGCATATGACAAATTTTTCGTCGTAAGATTCACGAGACACTATAGACATCTGTGAGATTGATTTCGTGGACTAACGTGTATAATATGCAAAAATATTTCAAATAAAAATTCTGAGAAGTGTATAATTAAAAGGTTAAGCTGTTACTTCTGTGAAAGCACCACTGCAGGACATTACCACACTTGTAAAAGGTAGATTTCACGAGTGTTGTAATAGGCATTTGGAGCGTAACGAGGCACGAGTGGAGTAAAAGATCGAACAATAAAGTGTCAGACCGCAAGAAGGTGCGAAGAGGATGTACGCGAGGAGAGAAGTAGAGAACGGACGGGTATAAATTCGCGGCGGGTTAACGGCGCACAGGTGGATTTATCGAGCTGCTCTGCTCTGCTCTCCTCTCTCTCACTCTCTTCCTCCTCTCCGAAGACGCGCGCGTTTCTCGCTGCCTAATTCAACAGGTGGGCCAGAACGAGACGCTCTCACGAGCTCATGGTCCGCATTCCATCTTTACCCCCTCGAAACTCTTCTCTCTCTCTCTCTCGCTCTTTCTCCTTTCTCTCCTTCTTCCTTTCCTTTACCCTCGTACAGTCGCGGCCTCGAGAATCGGAGACAGGAAATCCCTTGCGTTTGCCCTATACTATAGCGCTACGGCGGCTGACGTCGTTATACACCTGCATATTTATCCTGCAGCTTCTTTCCGATCGCTAATTAAGCCAACGCGAAATAATCTTGGGTGGAGACAGTTATATAGTGTTTTTAACCCTTTCGGGACAACTTGTGCCATTGCCATTTTGTTAACAAACTTCTTAATACGGTCGTAGAAATTTAGGCTTAGTTACGTAGTATACCGGCGAAAAGAATTCTTTTTTTTTTTTTTTTGATAATCGGCGTATATACACGCACAAGAGTTCGTCGACAAGGTAATTGCACAATTGCGCGCGGAGAGAAAGAATCGAGAGCGAAATAGAAGAACGTGCACACTTGGATATGTGTGTGTGCGTGTGTGTGTGCGAGAGGAGAGAAAAAAAAAAGAGCTGGAAGATTCTGGCGAAGCGTCGGTGCGCAGACACACGCGGAGCGAGAGAATCGGAGATACGAGTAGGAGGAGAGCGGAGGAGTGATGGGGGGGGTAGGGGAGAAGGAGGGGAAGAGGGGAGAAAAGGTTCCGGCGGCATCAAGGGGAATCTAATTGAGATCAATTGCGACTCAGTCGGGGTCAACCCACTCCGAACTCTGCGAACCCACCACGAGAGCGAAGCAGCAGAAGGAAGAGGACGAAGAAGACGAGGAAGACGAAGAAGCAGCAGAAGAGAAAGTTTCGCAGTCGGCGAGCGACGTATAGACCATGAGAGACAGAGAAATACACACACACACCCACACGCGCACGCACTGCACATGCATGAGACTTACGTTTGTACGCGGACGAGCAGACGCATGGAACGTGAGGCGTTATTTAACGCTGACACCGCCTCTCGCCTTCATTCGATCAAGGGGATGCGCGGAATTATTTTTTACTCGCTCCCCCTCCCCTCCCTTTCTTCTTCTTGATCATTGATCGCGTGTGTCGAGAGACAAGGAATAATGAACTGCAAAAGCTCAGTTGATGTATGTATAGCTTGGTTATCGGGAGAAATTCGGGAAATGCTGGTCAACGTATATCGACTCGATATCGGATACGTCAATTACGACGCTGATCTTAATGCAATTTCGTAAGGCTTGCGTAATATTATAGGTACTCGGCTGCTGTTTACTAAAAAAAGCACAAGATCCGGTGCGATCGTCGTGTGCAGGCACGCGCATCAGACGTCGGGGGGATCCATAATGAAGATGGCTTCAGCTCGGCAATATGTACATATATATATATATGTATAAAAGAATCGTCGTGCGTGATTGCAATTGGACGCAATCTTTCGAGTGGAAAATTGTGCTTTCCCCTAATTTTCATCTTGCCAGTATAGGCTCCCCTTCTCCTTACATGGTCTGCATGTGCACGACCGACTGCTCGTCGAAGGTAAGGATCGACGTATCGCGTGGCGACCTTGCGCGGCGAAAATTCATGAAACATCGATACGCAATACCCACATGCGTTCCCTTACATCGATATATTATATATATTACACTTGAGCAGCTCTGGCTGCTTCCCGCGTGATATGTGTGGAGGAAAAGCTCTCGCGCGCTACTCGCCGCCGCCGAGGAGTTTAGAAGTAAAAAGCTGCGCGCTCGCGAAAACACTCGTGGGTAATGGGGTGCCACAAATAGCTGAACGAATCATTCTCCTTATTCCGCTTGGCAATGCCAAATCCCTCCGCGCATCGCGCTCTATACCCGCGGCCACCGACGCCGCTGCTGCCGACAACTTGCGCGTTCAACTCTCGCAAGATGCGCTGTGCAGTGTTGCATATATATATATGCGCTCGCGCGAACCACGCCGAAACAAAATGCCCTGGAAAAATTGTGCGCAGCGCGCGAGCGATCTCTTCTTCTTTTTTTCCTTCTTTCTTTCTTTTTTTGCTGCACTCGTTACCTTAGATACGAGCGATTAAATTTATAGGTGTAAGATATATAGCTATGTAAGATGGATGAGCTCTCTCTCTCTCTCTCTCTCTCGGCAAGCGAGTGTTTTAATGTTGGATCTTTCCTTTTTTTTCTGTTTGCAGGTACGTAATCGCCTCTTTGCTCCCCCTCGGTTCTTTAGTTTCTGAGCAGTGCCGCTACATACGCTGGGTGAGTGCTGAATCTTATATACAGTTGGTGGGCGCAAAACGTTTAATTGCCAGTGAGTCGGATAATATTGTCTCTACGCGTCTATACGCATCACCAGTAAGTTACATATATGATGGTATACATTTCTTTCGATATATAGAACTCCGGAATAATAAAATTTTATTCAAAATGAAATTTAATGATTTCTTATATATTATAGGGAAAAAGGATTTTGCTGAGTACAAATTGAATTTGAATTAATCAACCGTAACTTGGGAGCAAACTCTTCCCCTCGCCACCGCCGACAATAATATACTATATCCATAAAATTATTCCCGAAGCCACCGCGGTGGAGCCCCTAATTTACGTCTCTTAACGTCCGTTCAATACTCGAAAACTATATCTACATATATATATAGAAAAAGCTCCGCAGCATAGTGGTAAATGTCGAGTCAGCAGGATTTGAAAAAAGCTTTCCATAGAATTTCACCAAATTCGGCAACATCGTCGGCGGCGGCGGTGGTATAACGCGCTATACATTATCAGGAAGAGAACTCGCGTGGGGATCCTCGCCGAACATGGCCGAATTACACGGATAAGTCGGGCTAATCGAGTGTAAAGTCGTGCTCTCTTTCGCCGATATATATATATATATATAGAGGAGGGTGAGTTTGGCTCGTAAAAAATGCCAGTAGAGAAAGAGAGTAATTAAGTAAAAGGGTAATTGAAAGGAGGGCCTCTACGCGCGCGCGCGGAGAGAGAAAGAGGAGAATTAAAAGGTCCGTATAAGGTCTTGCGGAGGGCTGGGGGGGCTAGGGGGTGGTAGTAGTAGGAAAGGGAGAGAAAGAAAGAGTAAGGCAAGAAAGAGTTATAGAAGTTATAAAAAGGTAGATAGAGAGCTCTCGGGGTGAGGAGGGAGGGGTCGAGGGAGCGAGAGAGCGAGAGAGAGGCAGGCTAAGTCAGGCGGAGGAGGTTGTGCGCGCTTGAGCGTCAAGTGGCGGAGGGTAGCCGGCGCCACCGCGGCAGTGCCGCTGCCGCCGCCGCCGCCGCCGCCGCCGCCGCCGCCGCGACGCCAGGCGCCACCAGACTTTGGGTTTCAGATTAATGGATCATTTTTCTTCCCTCGACTCACTCTCTCCCTTCTCTTTCTCTCTCTCTCTCTCTCTCTCTCTCTCTCTCTCTGTGCTGCTCCACCTTGGAATTTCCTGCTGCCGCTTCAGCACACTACTCAGCAGCAGCAGCAGTAGCAGCAGCAGTAGCAGCAGCAGCAGCAGCAGCAGTAGCGATGTCTGCTCGAGTTTTACGTTTCTCGCGACTTTGCAAAGCAACTTTTGCCCGCTTTTCCCCGAAAAGTTCGCGAGAGCGCGCGCTGCACGGGCGAGAAACTCTACCTATCGATTACGCCTTCCTCTCTCTCGCTTTCTCTCTCTTACTTTTTTCGGGTGAAGTAAGCGCTCGCTGTGCATTTTCCGCTTGTTCCTGTGCGCGAGAGGAGAGAGAGAGAGAGAGAGAGAGCGAAGAGAAGAGAGGAAAGATCCTTGGGTGATAAGAGCCGCCTCCCTTCCCTCCGCCAGCGCTTATGTCCATAATAAATTGATGAGATTCGCCGCTCGGTTGATCGGACTGCAGCGGCAGCCGAGTGCCTTAGGGTCGGGATAAAATATTTCGGGGGTGGGCGGAGATTCTCTCTCTCTCTCGCTCTCTCCCCCCATACATACGCATACCAGCTCCGGCTTACGAATCGGCCAATTTCGGCATGATTTCCTCTCTCTCTTTCCCGCTCACTCGGTTTATTCCATTTCTTTATCCCACTCACTCTCTCTCTCTCTGTCTCTCTCTGTCTCTCTCTGCGAGTAATCTCGTCTACTTTCGGCGCCAAAGCTATCGGGCCGTTATGGAAATGCGTCTCAACCAACCCCCCCCCCCCCCCCCCCCCCCCGCCACTCCGCAAGCGCAAGCGCGCGGGCGCGCGCGTTTCCAAAATTCCAAATCTCGGCCAGAGGAGATCTGGTATGTCCCTTCCATATATACCTTCGCCGCGCGCTCCGTCGAGCTTCGCCCTTCGCGACTTATACTCGACCCAATCCGTCACTTTTGCACGAGACTCGACCGACTTTTCCTTTTTCGCTCCTTTTTTTCTTATCGCCGCGCTGGATTGGAAAATTTTTGAAAAATCTATTCGGTTGTATTGCGAGGAGGGGTATATGGAACTGTGGATGGGCAAAGTTTCTTTCCAATGCAAGGTCTTCAATGAAATTATCAATGTTCTTATACATATTTATTAGAAATATTCAAGGGAGCAAGTCTCATTTTCGTGGCGAGCTCGAACTGCTTTCGTGAAAAAAGAATTACTGTCTATTCGAGGTAGGGTTACTAAACTAGATGGTACGTCACGAGATTTTTGAAATTTTCTTGTGGTAATAACGAAAGTTCTTTTTCAGTTTATATTCTTTTCTGTCTCGGTTCGCTTTCCAACTATAAATCATTCATTCTTGTCATTGTCCATCCTTAGAAATGGTTCTACATATGTCGAGCTACGCCGAATTTGGTTATTACCGTAGGTACAAGATTTTCTTTATGTCTACATAGTTCAGTCGTAGGTACAACAATATTAGGTCAGCCGCTGGACTCATCTACTGTACCGTATAGAAAATCCCATAAGAACAAATTTTTAAAACTATAGTGTTATAAAACTTATGTCAATGTTAATACACGTTGGTATTATACTTTTCATTATAAATTCCAAAGCAATATTAGATAATAATAAAAAAAGGCGTTCTTCCGTTTATATTCTAAATAAAAGTAACAATCAACAATCATTTAAAAATAAAATACTTATTCTTGTAAAATCTAAATTAAATCCATCTTTTTAATGAAAGAATAATTTCAACATCACACTTGTCATTTAGTTAGATTTATAAAATTATCGTTAATAAATGTTTGTCTTTCAAAAATTAATTAGACTATTCAATTCTATCTGAAATAAACTTAGTATAAAAATATCTTATTTTATCGTACGAGGTTATACGTATATGGTATTCAACGCACTTCGATAATCCAAATGTCAAAACGATTAAGAAATGTGACCAAATACCAATAGCCATCGCTCCAATCCTAATCCCCGGCAATAATCGTTCATCAAGCGACCCCAAAAATAATCAGTCGAAACCGCATATTTTCCCGCTGCAAGAACGGCATATATGTCCCATCATCAGTCGCGGCATTTAGCTAATTACCCCGACGAACCAGAGCGAAGGCTTTAACATGCCGAAAAGAGTGCGTGCAGGCATTCGGTACATCGCGAGAGATCGAGGACACCACGAGGGCGTGTTGTACTGCGTCGTTCTCCCCCCTGACTCTCTGACGTGGCGACGGCGGCGCAATTATTATGCTAATCGCGGGGGTGGGAGGAGGAGAAGGAGGAGGAGGACACAGGACAAAGCTCGCCACCGCTCGGCCTATACCCCTCGCCTCTATATAACTTCCCGGATCCCCTCGCGTGTTGTCGCCGCGCTTGTACACTATACTACATCTTCGTCGTCTCTATGCATTATTATTAAATGGATTCCCAAGGCTATAGCGACGCCCAACGCGCGCGCGCGCGCGCGCATTACTCTGATCGATATTTATCAAATTGAATTGCCCCGTAAGCGTGAGTTCTGTACGCAGTTTTCCCTCCTTCTTTCGAATATACTAATGCATTCTTTATATATCTTTTTGTGGGATTGCGGTGACGTTGGGCTGCGACTCGAGTACCTCGAAAGTCGAGTTTCGAGACGTTATAATCGACGGCGCGGAAAGTGTCGGTGATTGAACGAAGCCGATGGCTGCTTAAGTATGCTGATGGAACACGTTCAAAGTGTCAATCTTCATTCGAGCTCGAGCTAACCACAAATTCTTGCTCTGCTGCGGATTTTTTTTTTAATATGGAACCAGTTCTTGGTCCTTTTTTTGGGGACCATACTCACGGCATTTAATTTATGTTGGTAAAAGTTCTTTCGAAAGTAACAGTCGATAAAATTAAGAATCTATATAGATATCAGAAAATGATAAAGTTTTAATGAATTAATATAAAAACATTTCAAAATTATTTTTATTAAAAGAAAAAGACTAACTTTTATTAAATCGTAGTCCATTTTCCATCGATGTACAGTATTCGAATATTAATTCCACTTCGTTAAATCTTATTTAACTACCCTGACAAAAAATGTTAAATGATGCAATACAAATATCTTATTATATTGAGTAAAAATGGATATATATAAAGAAATTCCAGAGAGAATAATAATAACGTCTTATAATTAATTATACACTCATGACTGAAACGAATTGTTTCAAAATTCTGTGAAATCATAAAAGTATACACATTTATGAAAATAAAGTAGGTCAAGAATTGGACTTTATTTTATGCTTATAAATTGAATCCGATGGTTTTCGCGTTTCAGTTGTAGTCGAGAATAAAAATTTCGACCTACGTATAACAGAAAATGAAAAAAAAAAAGTAATGAATGAAAAAAGAGAAACTTGTGTCATGTGATTGTTGTAACGAAAAGCCGAAAAACTCGATTTTCAATTGGGTGTAAAAGGAATATTTGATTAAACTTTACGAGCAGGCTACTCCTTTTTTTAACAAAATAATTGATGATTGCAGCTTTTCCATTTCTCTATAAAAGTATTTTATATATTAGTTTTGCAGATCACTAAAAATATGAAAGTTTGATTCGCGATATGACTTTAATATCTTTCCCAGTACAAAATAATTGTTTCTTATCAAGATCTACATTCATTTTAGTATCGTTTCCGACAGGCACTTATTCGTATATTAAAAAAAATAAATAGGTACCTAGATAAATAAAAGTTGAACCACTTTCCATTAATTTATCAGTACGGTATAGAAATAAATATAGCTATTAATATATTAGGGCAATTAAACCCAAAACATTTCATAACCTCTTTTTTCAGTCAACTAATGTTATTATAATGATATGGATTATTCTACTTATGATGATGAAGTGCAAAATTTATTATTTTATTACATTCTTTCATGTTTTCTAGTATTTTGTTCAAAATTCATAGTAGTTTAGATTAATTCATCCTAACCCGGCGTCCAATGGAATAGACAAATATAATTTACGGTTTTATAGTATTACGTGTAACCAAAATAAATTTTAACAGCGTAAACGTAGGGATTAGATCAAAGTGGACGATGCCCTATTCCATAATACAGTTAGGATTTTATATGCTGTATTAAAGTTGATAAAACCAAAAAATTATAAAAATTGACAAATGATCATGAATTATTCTATAATAATTTTCAGAATGTTCCTACTTCGAAAAAATCAGGTTTGAAAGGGTTAAAAAATCTATTATATTCATAAACTAGGAAGAATTTTAGACAATTTATTTATAAAATAAACCAAATATTTGTCAAAGCCTGAATAACAATCGGATTTAATCATGGCAATAATCTGCAAAATTCTAAGGGTACATGCGGTATATCTTTTTTTCTATTTACAATAAAAATTAATAATTGGATTTGAGCGGCGTATTGCTCGATATAATAAATCGTCCTGTGCTAGGTGAACTCGCTCTGATTTGCCGTTTTTTTATATTAATTGGCACTAGTAAGAGGTGTTTACGTATTGAAAGTTAACCTCAAAATTATAATCATATCTACTTTTAGTTATAACTTTTTATATTTATAATTTTGAGTTATATTCGGACTTGGCCGGCGTAGTGCTCGATCCTATTAAGCATTCTGTGCAAATAAGGCTTATGTGACTTATTATTTTTTTAATTAATTGGAATAAAGAAATAGACTGTTACATAAAATACATTAAACCTCTGGTGTAGAAATCTCAATTTGCTTTTAAGTAAATATTAGGCAAAATTACATAAGTTCACACAGAAAATTTTTTTTCTAAATTCAAGTAAATATTTCTCCAAATTTAAATATTATTGACTTGCGTTAAATATGGCTTTCTTCAAGAAAGCAAATGTTTCCTTAAATCAAGTAAATTCTCTAGTACTATTAAAAGAAATATTTTGAATCAAGAAAAAATTTTTTTTCAGTTCATATATTTTTATTTTCATCTAAATTTCTCTAGAAACTTACCAAAAACGAGATGCTATTCGTTAGAGGATCTTTATCTAAAGTCTACTTAAAATATAATGAATAAAAACTTATCTTTAAAAAGGTAAAATCTTGACAAGTATGAGTGTATTTTCCAACTCTCTTCAGTTTATTTCTATAAAATGCTTTTAGACAATTCTTAGAATGTTAATATTTTAAATAATAAATGTAATAATCTAATAATAATAAAAATTTACCTTTAAAAAGGTAAAATATTTGAAAGTACAAGTGTATTTTTCCACGCTATTCAGTTTATTTCTATAAAATACTTTTAGACAATTCTTAGCTTGTTAATATTTTAAATAATAAATGTAATAATAATAATGGACAATTTAAACTAAAGAAATTTGTGAAATCATTTCAGAAATTGTTAAGAACATTTTTTCTTCATTGTTTACATATTCAAATAAATTTTCCAATTTACAATGGCAAATTTAAACTAATGAAATTTGTGAGATCTATTCAGAAATTGTCAAGTGCTCTTTTTATTAATTTTGCATATTCAAATAAAGTTTACAATTTATAATGGCCAATTTAAAATAAAGAAAGTTGTGAAATCAATTTAGAAATTGTGAAGTACTCTTTTTCTTAAATTTACATAGTTATTATTAATTGTTAATAAATACAAAAATAATAAAATGAACTTCAACTTTGCAATGGGGTCTTATTAAGAATAGAGATGCCAGATAAGCTATCTAAACTACCAAAGGTGTTAACAATTGCTAACACCTTTAGTAGCTTCGTTAGCTTATCTGACATCTCTATTCTTAAAAATAGAATTTATTCATTATTAACTTTAAAATATCCTTTGATGTTCCATGGTATATAAAACACTCAATTGACCCCTTCGACATTTAGTTTGAACTTTTATCTACCAATGTTGTAGCAGGGCAAACTGTCAGAGTTATAATATTATGAGCTGCAAACAGTAATCTTAATAAATAACTATATGAACATACTTGGTGGACCGTCTACAGGCAAATTATCGGTGGACTAGCGTCACTCGGATGTATATTCTCTTTACTTTTCATACCTAGTAGTTCTAAATTTTTTAATTAATTAACTGTAATAGTAAATTTTTATATATTCATGGAGCATATCTTTTTTTTATTTACTGAGATATCTCGTGTGATCTACATGATACCGTCGATTCCGATTCGCTGCCGCGCCCCTTGATTAATATTATATGTATATAGACACCGATTGATAAGCTAAGTGAAAAACTACGAACTTTTTACCACAGAATTATATATCGAGTAGCAAGCTAATCTTACACGTGCGCGAAACTCTTGAAAATCCCTGAAAGCAGTCGAGAGCGCGCATGGCACGATACACAAAAAAAATACCATCGGGATTATGTGTATTCAGGTGAGTGAGGAAAGAAAAAGAAAAAAGAAAAGAAAATGATTCGTGCACAATCGGTCTGTAAATTTGTCAGCGTTACACTTGTAAAAGCCGAGAGCTCGAGAGTCTTTGTTCCTTGGCGTCGAATTTCCACTGGGTGCTGCTGCTGCTGCTGCAGCTATACGTATATACACGCTCGTTCGTTTTCGCTCCTTTTCAATTTCTCTCGCCCGTCGCGCAGATATATCCTCCCCGCGAGCCTCGGCTTAACTCAAGGATTGGTAATTCACGCGAGCTACGGCACATGATGGATGCCCTCGGCGCTTGCGCGGCGTCGCGACGCCTGGCTGCCCCATCCTCTTGCTACTCCTCTTGCTACTCCTCTTGCTACTACTCCTACTGCTACTCCTACTGCTGCTGCTGCTGCTCCTGCTGCTGCTCGGCAGCCCAACATCTCGATCCGCACCGTTACGTCTACTTAGCTCTTCTGCATGCCACCGTTGCGACCTCCCTCTTACTTACTTCCTTTTTCTTTTTGCTGCTTGCTGCTGCTCTTCTCTCTTTCCTGCGCGCTCTTCTTTTTTTTTTGGATGGGGGGAAAGAGTGCAGTGGGACAACCGAGCGTCGCGGCAGTCTGCGATCGATGAGATTTTTCGAATATTATAATTGTGGTTTTCTTCCTTGAATTTCATTGTTGGAGGAGCGGTGTTTCATTGTAACAGCGTTAAATCAGCAAATGTTCACTAATTCAGAGCTGGAGGCTGAAAAAAAAAGTCTTCAGTAAAATTTACTTGAGTTGTTCAAACAGACTTAGCTTGAGCGCAGGTTTAGTAAAATTCTCTTTAGATACTCACGTAGAATTTCAAAGTAGTTTTATCCTGATATACTGTAGAATCAAAAATGACTTGCCAATGTATTTGAATTTATATTTATAGGCCAATACTAATAAACAGCAATTTTTTCAGGAAAAAATTGGCCTGCTTCAAAAGGTCAATAAAGGTTGATTTAATCTGTTAAGTAAAATTTGCTCAAAAGTCTTGCTTAACGTAAATATACTCATAAAAAAATGATTCTGTAAGAAAATAAGCTTTTAAGGAACTTTTTGACCAATATAGCATATCCCTAATCACAGTATTTGATCTTTTCTTGTAACATTTAGGTATTTTGACGCAAACAATCTGTTTTTCATTCGGATGCAGTAAACGAAAGTAACAATGCTGTCCGCCTTTTTCAACGTTTCAGCTTAACCTTTTGACACAATAGAATAGCTTCGGGAGTGGGTGAGCAATTAAGTGCGTTTAATTAACTCAGAGATTTAGTCGAAGCATCGAATGCACTTCACACATACACACAGCTCCTCCGCCCCTCATTTTTTTCCCCCGACAACGCATCGGCGCTAAACTCGGCGCTGAACTCGGCGCTGAACTCGGCGTCGATATACGAGAGAGAGGCAGTATAGCTTTTATCTGTATGTGCTTTTGAAATTCACGATAGCTTAACTTCTTTTTTTTTCCTTTCCTTTTTACATATACACGTATATAACAGGCATCATTATCAATTTGATTGCTTGCGCAACTGGAGATTCTCGGGCGATTATAGGCATTCGGGCAATATATATCTAATCTGTGTAGCGAGTGAGCCGCCGTCTCTGCCGCTCTTCTCCTATCTCTGCGCCTCTACTCTCTATACTCGACAAACTTATCGATGGAATCCTACAGTTCTATTTCTCAAGACTCTTCTCTCTTCTCTCTTTTTTTTTTTCGTCTCCAGTGGGAATCGAAGTATAGACAAAGTTGTACATAGCATCGAGCCGATACACATATTTTCCATTTCGATTCAAGGCGACGTAACGCAGTAGCATAAATATGCATACATATACCTATCATTAGTGCAGCGCGCTGCGGGTGACATCATTGTCAGCGCGCTCGGATATAATACAAAAATCCAAACCGATCGCCGCTCTTATTAGCTTCCGCTGACAAAATTCCCATGTATATATGCATGGATGGCATGGACGCCGACCTTGTCGCGACTTTCGACGCCGCATTTATACACAAAGTGCATGCGTTTCTCGGGTCTCGCGCGCGCTCTATCGGCTCGCCACTCGACGTCGCGCCCTTGACAGCAATGCCGTGCGGTAAACATTGCCGATGCACCTGCCGCGAGTCGAAAAAAATGCGCCTCGAGGAATGTGCACGCACAAAACACCGAATGCAGCTCGTCGAGATAAGTGGAATAGGTGGCGCGATGGCGAAACGATGTGTGGCAACCGATCTAAAAACCGAAAAGAACTCGAGTATACATGTTTTTGCAAAAGTTAGTACGCGCACACGCGCTCGGCTGTCGACAGCAGCAGCAGCAACAGCAGCAGCAGGAGCATCAGCAGCTTATCTGCTCCGTGTTGCGCACCGCCGCGGCCCCTGTTACATTACGAACGAGGCAACCAAATTTCTCTGGAGAAGCGCGCAATACGTAATATCGAGCTGCGAGAATGAATTAGGAGCTCTCGCACTTTTCGCTGGCGTCGTGTTAAACACAGGCGAGGGTAGGGAGAGCAGCTCGCGCACTGCAAGCGGGAATCTTATCACGAGTTGAGCATCTTTCGCTTATATACTTTTAGCTTGACATTGAAGATCTCTCGCCGATCGGAGCTCCGATTGGCGATTATCGCGGAGTTATGACCTCGGCGCATGAACCGAGCAACGTGACTTTTATCGAACGCGATGCGCACAACTGTATCTCCGTTGCGGCTCCAAAACACGCGCGCCTAATGCCATTTACAATTTTATACGCTCGTCGCAGCGTATATATATATATATACTTTCTCAATAGCTTAGCTTATATGGAATTGGTTGTAAAATAAAGATCGCGGTCTTAAACATATGCCAGTCCAACCCAATTGTAACAATAAAAAGTTTTGAGTATGTACGGAAAAAGTAATTATATATATTTTAAATAAAGATCTGAAGTAAAGCCGCTGCCAATTCACTGGCACTTAGCTTCTACAAACTAAATTTATTTATAAATTATTATGTATTGGAATAAATAGATAAACAAAAATATAAATTTATAAAAATAAACCATAATTTATGCAAGAAATTTTAATAAATAAAGTATTAAGAATTTGAAAATTTGAAAATCGGTTCATCCGTTCTCGAGATACAGAAGGATATACATGCAAATACGCACAGAAAACAAAATTTCTAAAAGATAGTCAATTTTTGTTCTAATTTAAAGCTCGATTATTGGGTGTACTATATAGGTTTACTATACAAAATCATCACTTATCATCAACAGAATTGGATACAGCTGTTATAAATAGATTGATGTAGCGTTCGGTTCATCAATAAACCACAAAATTCGCTACAAGACAATTAAGATACAGCCGTAGACGGCAGCTTCTTAAGTTAAGCAATTATAAAGCAATAAAGGCGAGAGATCGTTCGGGAAACGGCTTTCAGCGATTTATATATTTTCTGTACACTGATTTTTCACCGCGATTCGACGATAATGTATCTCTTTCTAAGCTCGATTGATCATTAATTACACGAAAACGTCGATAAGGAGAACGATAGCTTATCGAAGTGCATAGCCAGGAGTCATAAAAGTTCCCGCGATTCGCTCAATTATATATCGTATCACCGCTTAATTGCCGACCTTCGCTCTCCTTCTAGTATGCATAGTTGCTTCTAGATGCTTCTCCAGATTTTTTCAAGCTCGCTCCCGTGAATAAGAAGAACTTCATTCCACTTTCGTTTTCGATCGCGTGATTCGCATAAGAAATGCGAGGGATATAAAAAAATAAGGTCCGCTCGATTAAGGATCGCTTAAGCTACGATTCCGTGGATATCAAGAGGTAGTTATACGTACGCGGGACTCGCGTTACAGCTCGAGCGTATATAAGAGAGAGAGAGAGAGAGGAGCACTCGTTGCATAATTGACGCAGCAATGACGACTGCACCGATTGGAAAATCACTTATTCATGGGGTCACATTCAGGCGAGCAGCTGTCACGTAATCGCAGACGTCGCCGTGGGGTCTCGATTCTCTGCAGCTCACACACACACACACGCACACCCACACAGACAAACACCTCTTTTCCTCTAATCTCGCTCTGCAAGGAACATCAAAGACACTCGACTCTGCATTCTTGATTTTACGCCTAAAAGTTCCCAAGACGTTGGGTATTGGGACGCGGTACACGATAAGATATGCACGTGTAGATAGTTTTGTTAGTACAAGCGGCGGCGATGAGCCCCGTGTGACCGCGAAGGATGTGCGGTCTTGGCCATCGATGAGGAGAGACAAAAACCACGTCCGGAGGAGGTTGGCCTATACGTGTGGCGTGCATGAACAGGTTCGCTCGTAGCCCGCTTCCTTCCGCGTTGGACGCATAGCAGTGACAAAAAAGCGAAGCACACTACACGTGATAATCCACCAAGCGATAACCCTATTCGCTATCGCGGTAACACTTTTTACGCTTCGCTCGATAAAGCAATGTGTGCATGGGTGGATATATATATGTACACGAGTTGATGCAAAAAGCTCCGAGCGCGCGAGCGATCTTGCAGCTCGAGTGCAGAGAGAGAGAGAGAGAGAGGGGAAAAGAAGTGCTGAGAGTATTAGTCCACGGTATCTTTTGCTGGGTTTTAATTGATTCTTGGCTGTAGAGCTGGGCTTTTTTGGAGGGGACCCTAATTATTGTGACCATTAGGAATGTGAACCTCTGGTAATAGTTCAAAATGGTTAGGAAGGTGATTAAAGTTAGATAAATAAGTACTTACTTGTATGCCAAAGAACGATTTCCTCGTACTACATTACATCGTTTAATGGAATAACTTCTTTAATAATCTAATAAAATGCCTGCAAACACTCCATAAATCAAAATTGCGTTAATAGGTATATACTCTTAAAAACACAGACAGAATTTAATTTTTTTTTAACCGAGTTTAAGAAATTGACTCTTTTGATCATTTTGAAATCATGAATTAATTATAATATTTTAAAGTCAAATTTTCTGTTAGCTTTGAATTTTTTATCAGTATTATTACACGTTATTCTATCATACTACTGCTTTACTATATTTTATTGTTAGAACAAAAAACGAATTCTGAATAGATTAAGGCTTTTTTTCCAAGATCTAAATGTGAATAATGTACATTAAAAAATTTCAGCTTGTTTATTAATTTTATTAAATATTTTTAATTAATTATACCTTTTCTCTACGATATTGAGACAAAAAGGTAGATTTTCTATTAAATTCTTTGCGTTTTCTCACAATTTCAAATCCATACAGAGGTAGTGTCAATTTTTTCTTGAGTTTTCAATACTCAGTTCAATATTAGTTGGTTGCATCTAAAAAGTTAATGAATTTCAAATGCTGCTCCAATGTTGCAAATATTGAAATCGGATCGTATGTACATAATGTTTCACAAGGTAAATTTAAAAAGCGCGATTCTAAACAGTTTTTAAAAACTTATTCAAAATTCAATTATTAATGTGTCGAAGATAGACAGCAATTTTTACTATATCAAATTGAATGTCAAGGGAAAATCTAATTCAATTTCCCAGTATTTCCTAAGCTTGGAACGGATTCGATTTTCACTAGAGCATTGAATAAATAAAATTTTAAATTATTCAAAAGCCAAACTGGCTGGCTAAACTTATTTTACATGTCGGTTCAGACATTCGGATATCGTGGTTGGTGCATAGCCTTATTTTGATCGCTGGTCTATACGTGGTGACGCGCAATTTTAACGAACTAAATATTGTTATCGTATCGAGCGATAAAGAAATCTCGTGCTTGGCGTGTGAGAACCGCGAGAGCCTCGCGCTATCTACTTTCATGTCATTTTCATTTAATATTCAAATTACCAGGCAAACATTCCTCGCACGCGCGTCCGCGCGTACACAAAGCACAGCCACATCACGACGTTCTCATAAAAAAAATCGATTTGACATAATAACGCCTAGTACATTGTCAATTATTTACAAGATGTACGTATGGGCGCGCAAGAGCTAATATTTTCTCAGTGTTCGCGCGTTTAATCGCGAGGCCTTTTCACATATATATATACATATACATATATATTTATGTATGTGAGTGTGCGTACGGTGGTACACGAATTTGTGGCAGTCGATGAACTGCACTGCGCGATGGGGGGTAAATAAGGTGGCGATGTTTGTTTAATGTTTAATTTCTACACTAACACTGCGGGATTATTGGTTGGTCTGATAAGTTTCAGTCAGACACTGACGCAATACGTTTTCCCAGTTGTTGGAATATTGTTGCAAAACAAAAACAAGCGTCTGCCACGTACGCCTTAGCGGATATTATTGTTTGGTAGCTATAGTTTTCTGTGTGAGATTTCGTTTGAAAATTATCATCGAAAGTGCATTACCGTCATAATTTGTTCGATGTTATACGCGCTTATACGGTTGGCAGATGATTCGTTCTTTATGCAGATGATTAATTTTTTATTCACCGTATATGACACTATTTCACAATGCACCGAAAATAAATTGCGATTACTGAAATTGGTTTTATTATAAAGTAACAGACTGGAGATCGACCATATTTTCAAGCTATTTTTCATCATTTAGATAGCTGTTTTCGGGAGTCACTAAAAATAATGAATTAAGCAAACCATCGAATACGAGCTTTGTATGTTTGTATGTTTATAAAAGACAAACAAAATTGTAAACATTGTGTTTTATTACATATATCAGTATTATTTTTTAATTTCATTCATACTATAAATTGAAAGCTGTCATTTTTATCAGCCGTCAATTATCAGGTTCTTTAGTTAATACTGTGAAAGTTGTGACGTAACTTAATATACTTAATAATGAATGCAAGCGCAAAATTAAAGTACGAAGAACTTTTCTACTCATCGGTGTGTCATTATCGTCGTTCGTAGTTACCGAAGCTATGCGAACTTTAGCTGGGAATCGATATAAAGTGTTGAAAATATTAATCGTGCCTCAAAGTGTGTATCGCTTCGCTTCTCCGCGATAAAGGAGGTAGTCGGGTAATTTTTCTCATTTACTGCTCACGCGGCGCACCGACAACTATATATACTATCCCTGGCTTCATCTACTCTCAAATAGTTTTGTTAAATAGAGGAAAAATGCGATAGCACAGCTTTCGGTGTCTTGGCCAGTGCAGACAAGATGACATATCGCGCAGACACAGACACATATACATGCGGCGAGCTTAGAGGAAGTAAAAGAGCGAACTTTTACTATGATTGGTAGCGAGGACGTAGAAGAGTAGTTAAAACTCTGCGGGACGAGCGTCCAGTCGCCTTTTCTATCGTTGTCGACTTTATGATTGTCGTGGAACCGCGTAACCGCGAAAGACTCTTTTATACCTACGTATATGCAGCGCTATAACCCCACCGCCACATATATAACGTCCTCCCCCCCCCCTCTCCCCTGGCTAGGCTATCGTAACGGATTTTTAAAGCTCATTTGAAGCGAGGGGGTATGTGGTGCCGGACGAGGGAGAGTTGGAGCTTAACTGTCCCGGTGCATACAAAAGTCCATCGGAGCGGAGGTGCTAACACGGGGGCCCCTGGCTCTCTTTTTGTGAATCAATATGACCATTTATTTTCCTCTCATTTCAATTAAAAGCCTTTCGCCTAGTGCTATTTGCTCTCTCTCCGTCTCTTTTTCTTCTTTTATATTCTTGTCGCTCACGTGAAACGGGCAATAAAGAAGCGAAGCGCTTTCCTTAAAATCCTTGTAAACCCGATACGAGATAAGGAAAAATAAAAAAAGAATTCTCGAGTTGGAATTAATAGCTGCTCGACGAATTATGTCAGACCAGATAAGCATTGGAGACAAGAGGCTCCGATGATAAACAATTGTCGGCTTTAAAGAATATTACATTTTTAGGCATGCTACAGATGTTTTTTGTCCTTTCTTTTGACGCTGATACTCTAAAATAGATAGATCAAGTTTACAGTTTGAAGAGTTTCCATATTTATATCTCCTACTGAGCGTTGTACTGGCACTGCGATGATACTTCAAAAGCTCTATTTGTCAGCCGCAATAATTTTTATATAGTGCTTCCGACACTTAGCATTTTTAGTAACGTTCACCTTATTCTTGCATTGTTTCAGAATTCGATTAGACACAATCTGTCCCTACACAATCGCTTTATGCGAGTACAAAATGAAGGCACCGGTAAAAGTTCCTGGTGGATGATAAACCCTGACGCCAAACCAGGAAAATCTGCCCGAAGAAGGTAATTTTTTCACATACTTTGTCAATCGCACACCTTTTTTCCTACTTCTATATTCCAATGTGTTTACTATAATCGTCATGAGATGGAATACTTGCTCCCGAACCCTCAATTTGATTCAGTGAGATTTCACTAATTCGAATTAAGAGAGCACAATTTTCCAATAAATGTACCTAAAAATACCTATCGGTCCGTACGGTCAGTAAGCATTGGATTCTAATAATTGTGCAGAGCCACGTCAATGGAGACAAGTAAATTCGAGAATCGACGCGGCCGAGTGAAGAAGAAGGTGGAGGCACTGAAGAACGGTAGTCTTCAGGCCGATGCTACGCCTAGCCCGAGCAGCAGCGTGAGCGAGGGTCTCGATCACTTCCCCGACAGTCCCCTGCATCCTGCCAGCAATTTTCAACTCTCACCTGACTTCCGGTACGTCGGCTCGACTAGTAGTCCACTTTCTTATCCACCCCCGATGTCGATCCAATCGGCAAGCATCGATCTTTATTAACGACTTGAGTAATTGTTTTTCTAATTTCTCTAGTCCGCGAGCCTCGAGCAACGCTTCGTCCTGCGGAAGATTGAGCCCCATACCAGCAGTTCTCGGTGAGCCAGAGTGGACGCCCAACTATGCATCTTCCTACAGTCCAGAACAGCTTGGTAAGCCTCTATAAATCTGAATCCAGCGCCCGTAAAGGGCTTTCTGTCCATTGATCGAATTAAATTCCGCGTTGAATTGGATTGGGATTAAGAACCATTTTGCTTGTGCCTTGTAGCCGGGAGTCTAGCGGAAACGATGAAGCTCGTGCCAGGCTATCAGATGTACCAGACGTCACCGTCGAGCCATCAGCAGCAGTCGGGTCCTCCGCCGTCGTACTTCGAAGCCCAGTACCAGAGGAATAACGCCCTGAGAAGTGGATCTTCGCCATATGGCTTGCCACCGACGCCACAACCAACGAATCAACAGAGATGTCCACTCCATCGCCTGCAACCCTGTGCCTGTCAAATGGTCGGTTCATCTCTTCCTCGTCTCTTTTCATATAATAACGTCCATCGAATGCGAACTCAACGTCTGAAACTTGCGAATCTAATCGACTGTTGCAGCAAAACATTAATCTCGTATCGAACATGTCGCCATCCTACCAGCAAAGCGAGCCGAGTCCGTCGTTAACTAGCCAGCAACAGACAATGCAGTACCTCCTGCAGCAGCAGCACCAGCAGCAATCAGATCAACAGCAACAGCAATCTCAGCAGCAGCAGCAGCAGCAGCAGCAGCAACAGCAGCAATCACAGGCCCAGCAACAGACGCCAACCTCGCAGGTTCAGTCTCAGGTATCCAGTGGAAACAGTCCACCGGATTCGCCGATTCCCAGCACGATGATGGGCCAGCTGATGGGAGCGCTCAACAACAGCGCGGTGCTCGACGACCTCAACATCAACATCGAAACCCTTCATGGCTTCGAGTGCGACATTGATGAGGTAAATTGATCAATTACATATATTACTGGGCGGCAGTGAATGCGTATCACTCAAAGCCATAATTATTGTCAAATTTCCTTTCATAGATCGGAATAGTGTAAAAGAGATATACCAATTTGATCGCGGCTAAGCTCAACTATGACGAATTGTTGCTCGCAGGTGCGAATCAATCGATGCGTACTAGTGATAAAAGCCATTGGCGCGTGTTCGCAGGTGATAAAGCACGAGCTGCTGATAAACGGGACACTGGACATCAATTTCCAGCAGGGCGCGATGGGCCTTGGCGGCAGCGGCAACTCCGTCGTCCCGACGTCCGAGTGCGACGGAGCGATCGAACAGCTGACGGATACGACGCACCAGGCGACGGGCAACGTCGCCGGGGTCGCGAGCAACGCCGCCTCGGCAGCGGCGGTCTACGCCTCGACCAATGCCGCCACCCCAGCGGCGTCGCCCTCCTGGGTTCACTAGCAGTGGAGCCCACTGCCCTCGACGCCACCCTTGTCGAGCGAGCAGCCAACGTCCTATGACTTCGCCAGGCTGAGGCTTACCGGTAATATATCTCATCTCTCACAATTTTCATCCAATTGCTTACATTAGTTTTCCGTGAAATCGTTTACGCTCTTAAGCCGTTGCTATAATACTGTGCGTGAATATTCGTATTGAAATACTATTTTCATGTAAAAATTTACTCTATAATGTTAAATTGAAATGATTTCAAGTGATTATCAAGTATTTCAAATCATATCAATGTAGTAGTATTAAAGTGGCTGTTTATCTAGCAATTTTTTTCTGACTCATCTTGAGATTACTGCAAGTAATATGGAGAACAATCGATCAAAATAGTTTTCAGATCGCCGTTCAGAGTAAACAAAAAGATTGACAAAGGTATAACAATGTCAGAGGCCTTGAGACTGGTAGTAATTTGTTTCTTACACATGCAGACTTAATCGAGTCAATCAAGGTTCTTCATACAATTAATAAAACTTATCGTGTACGCAGCAACTAAAATTACCTTCCTATACTCTTTATTATTCCAATTATAGCAAATAGCGTTAACGTCCAGCTGTTGGAAACGATCAACTCTTGTAAATGACTTTTAAATTCATTGAAAATATGGATAATGAATATTGTTTGCGCATTCATAATCGAGCTATTAGTATACAAAAAAGAATTATTTCGAAAAGCGGAAAATGACTCTGGCCGTTTAGAGGATATCATCGAGCGAGATATAGCGAAACGGAAGAGTCTAGGGGGGGGGGAGAAAGAAGCATGTTATAGAAGAGAGGTGCGAGATCAAAATGGAAGACAGAGAGAAGTAGGAGAGAGAGAGGGAGAAGAAGAAGACGGCTCGCATCCGAAGCAGCTCCCTTTTCCTCCGGCTGCCGGCAACTTTATAATTCTTGTGACGCTTTCGGGGAATGAGAATCCCGGGGGATGGGAGTTTAAGGTAGTCCGCTGGCGCCTCTGACGTCTGCCGAATAGCTGCTGACTTCCAGACTCTTACAGTTTTCGGCTAAGTGGTTCCCTTTTACTGAATCTCTCTCTCTCTCTCTCTCTCTGTATGTGTGTGTCTTTCTCTCTCTACTCCCACCCACCGCCTCCGCATATACCTCGCGACAAAATGCGCTAACCTTCTACTTCCGATTTTATATATACATACATATACACATGCGCTCACGCGGTATACGCCCGGCTTTTTGCAACACTATCGAAACCTTTCTCAATTTCTCAATTTCTCGAAAGGGGGGAAAAAGCACGGATGAGCGAGAAAGAGGGTGAAAAATATGGAAAAAGGTCGGGAGTATTTAGCGAAAAGCTGTTTCTTTCTCAAATATTATTTCGTCCGATTGATTTTCAACGCAAACGCACATGTGTACCGATACGGGATATTTTTACAACGGTTACAATATTGACTCGAACTTGCACCAAATTTCGTATTCATTCGCTGTAAAAGCAATTTTTTCGTCAAATATTATACGCTCGAAAAGTTATTGAAACACTTGGTTGTTTATCATACGAGCGGTGGATTTTTGGGAGCAATTCGTCCGTTCTCGTTTTTTTCCACCCCACCCGCCGAAGAAGCGAAAAAACATTTAAAAAGTCATAAACAGCACTGGCGCGCTGACCAGTTTGTCAGTGCGATAACGCTCGAAGAATATATAGGGGCGAAGCGCGCGGGAGGAAAAAAAAAACTTGCGCTCGCGGAATAGAGAAACACGTCGTGGCCGGCGGCGGCCGACGCACTGCCCAGGGCGTTAATACCGGCAGCAGCAACCTGCTCTCTGTTTTTTCCTCCTTTTTTTTTTGTATTTGCAATTTCCGCTGACAATATTTTTCTCAGAATTAATATGACCGAGCCGTCTCTCTCTCTCTCTCTTTTTTCCGCAGCGTTTCACTAATTGTACAATGACTTTTTGCGCCCTGTACGCCCTAAGACCAATGCAAATACAATAATATTTTTTGTTTTGTAAGAATCCACGGAGGCCCAAGTGCACGGTGCGTAGGTGTGTTTTGATCCGTAGCGAGTTCTATATGTAGGTATATTGTTTAAATTAAATTTATAGACCGGTTTGTTTTTTCGATATGTTTGCTCGATATTTAAATGTTTTTCATCGAGCGTCCGATCCTCTCTGCGGTGTGGAGGAGGTATATATACGACAAAGTGCACACGTGACGGATTCGATAACAGCGCGTTTCGGAGAAAATTCCTGTCAATATATGCATATTAAGGGTATATGTAGTTTCTCGAATATAATCAAACATAAAAATGGCAGGAGATCGCCTCGATCGTAAACTTAAACGTTGGCTTTGTAATCGTACAAAAGTGGGGATCAGTTGTGGCGCTACTTTGTTTACAAATTATTTACGACTTGGCGGTTCGATAATTATATCGAGTTAATTTTAAAATAATATATTTCAGCTTAATTATTATCGATCGGATACAATCTACTTTGTAATAAAAATATGATAAAATGGTCGTTATACATTAATATTCGGCGCGATTACTTTGATTTTTATTGATGCAAGATGATAGATTGTAAGTCAGTGAAATAAATCATTTCTATAGGAGAAATAAAGAAAAAAGAAGTGGATGTATATACTCCATTTCTCCTTCTGCTCGGTGTCGCGCTTGCATAGGTATACTCTCAAAGTGTCGCCGCCGCCGCGAAGCGGCTCATTAAAATACATTGGTCCAAATGGGATTTTCGGACAAATGTATTTTCTCGAAGGATCAAATTCGCATAGTCGTATTGGACACCCGTGCCCAGCTGATTTTCCGTACATAATAATCGCGCTCGATCGATTTGTCGAATATGTCATCGAGAAAATCAAGTGTCTACGTCCCGGGGAAAACGGCTGACTGTACACAGACTCGATAATAATTTCCCAAAAGCATATCTGCTCCGCGCGTGCAAGAAGAGTTCGAGGAAGCGCCGATTAACCCACCGCTATAGACTAACCACGCGTGCGATAAGGGCTCCGATCCGTGAAAAAGTCGCGCGAGCGCGGTCTCGTTGTACGTGTACCTCGCTATGTATACATAAATGCACGATGCGCGCGTGTACTGCACGCTACGGGCGAGAGGGGAAGAAGAAGCGGCAACGGCAGTGGCAGCAACGAGAGGAAAGAGCTCGGGGAAAAGAGCGAGCGCTCGCGGCGAAGTCTTACAACGGAATGGACTCAATTACCGTTCGATCGGACCACATCGGACGCTATACGAGCGACGGGGCTTCCCAAATTGTTCTCCTCCAGTCTCCAGGCAACGCCTCGGGAGAAATCGATTACGCGCTGCACATCTATACTACTTTCCATCCACTTTTCTCTCTCTCTCTCTCTCTCTCTCTCTCTCTTTTTCTCTCTCTGCGAGGTATATAGGCAATACAGGCGAATTAACCAGGAGAGAGAGAGAGAGAGAGAGATGAATGAATCGCGCCCGGGAAAATGTGTATATTTATTAATTTTTCACGCTTCGCTCGTGCTGCATAGACTGGCGTATACATATATATGCTTTGGATACGTCCCTGAGCTGCTCACCGAGCTTATCGCCCAGGCGAGAGCGCAACTCTGCACTATTATCGCGTATACACTTCTTCGATTTCCACGAATTCCGGCCGTTCAGACAGCGGCGCAATAATATTTTTATGCACGCGCTTCCGATTGGCGATCGATCGCGGCGGACACAGTAGCAGCTTTTGCGAGAAGAAAAAAAGTGCAGGAGATGCACACGCGGCTTTGGTGGTTATCGCGCTCGCACGCGTGACGCGAACGGTCTTCTCTCGTCGTCGTCCCCTCTCTCTCTCTCTCTCTCTCTCTCTCTCTCTGTCGTCGAAGAAAAAGCAACACAGCAGCGGTAGAAGCAGTGAGTAGGTACGAGATGAGGGAGCAAGTGAGTTCTCGCTTATGCGCTGACCGCGATGGGAGTGGTTTCTCGAACCAGTCGGCCTCGACGCGACTCTTTTCCTCGCAGGCAGTGTCAATGCGGAATGTCGCTACAGGCGCTGCGCAGAATCTCTCGCGGTATCTCTCGCGGTATCTCTCGGCTCTGCTGACTTTTTTCTCACTCGTGCTCGCGCTCGCTTCCCTCTAGACGCGTTCCCATACTAATGCGTATGTGTGCTGCCTTGCGCGTCTATGTATTATCTGCGTTTCCTCTCGTGGGAGTCGCGAGTCGTATAGAGCCAGCTTCTTCCCTCCCTCTCTCTCTCTCTCTCTCTCTCTTTTTTCTCTCGCGCCTTTTGTTCGAATGCGCCCGCCCGCGAGTGTATAGCTGTTGCAGCGCCTTTTAAAATTAGACGGGTCTCGCTCGCTCGGTCGCTCTTCGACGCTGTTGCGCGGCCAGTCGAACCTATAGACGAAAATAAGCCGCGCGGCACAATATTAATAGCGCCTGTACACGCGAAATAGCCGTACGGCCGCCTCGAGGTGTATCGTCCTCCACCGCCGCTACTTACATTTTCTTTCCGGTCCCCCCGGGCGTCTATGTGTGCGCGTGTGCATAATGAGAAAAATACACGGGAGATCCGACGTGCGTTTATCGCGATAGAGCGCTTCGCCGGTGGTTTACGTAACCATGCGCTCCGCGTCGCTCTGCGCACAATGCGTCTATATCTAAACGAATTTTATCTCGGTAGCGCGTTAAAAGTCTTGGCGTCGAGCCTCGCTGAGCACGCGTTCGTTGTGTACACACATAACGCACGCATACTCGGACGTTGCGCTGTATATCCTCCGGCGATGCGCGCGACAGGCAGTCAGGAGTCGACACGTGAATGTCCTTATTGGACGGCCTTGACCCATTGCTCTAGGGAAGGAGAGCGAGAGAGAGAGAGAGAGAGAGAGAGAGAGAGAACATGACAATGCGCTCTTACACGCATATACGTGCCATACGTTTCGCAAATTCATCTTGGTCTATAACTATCGGACGGGGGAACGGGAGGAGAGGGAGCGTAATGAGCACGGCATACGATTGGCATCGCTCCAGCCGCCTTTTTTAATTGGCCTCCGCGTTTACGCGAATCAAAAATCGCCCACAACACAGATAAGACAGATAGATAGAGAGGAAGAGAGAGATAGATAGAGACAGTGAGAGAGAGAGAGAGAGGAACTGCGCATAACGAGAAGGAACGCGTAACGGTGCAGAAGCGACGAGTAGAAGTCGGCGATCCTTGAATAATTCATCGGAAACGCCGTCGCATAGTCTTCGTCGTTGTAGTCGTGTACGCTCGGATGACTTGGTGGCCCTCGCGCGTACATGCAGCATCACCAGCAGCAGCTCTCCGGCACCGATGCTTCTCGGATCTCTCATATGTATATATACTTGGCTGCAAACGAGATTTCCTCGCCCGACCTTTACCCATTAGCGCGTCACCGCGCCACGCACAGCTTCCTGGTATTTTAATACAGCTCTATATACGTACGCGTCTCTAATTCGAGATTTTCGTCGCGAGCCTGCAGCGGCGTGTACATCTCAATTTCAAATCAAGCGGAGAACGCGACATTTTTTCTTTTCTTTTTTTTTCTCTCTCTCTCGTCTACATGCCACGCGCAGAAATAATCCTTGGGGTAGGAGGCGAGGCAGCGCTGAGCGGTGGCGACGGCGGCGGCGTCTGCCAGTCGAAGAGAGAAGAGGGCGAGAGCGCGGAGCTCTCGTCGTCGTGAATTTTCGGGAGGGTCGAGGAAATAAAAGGCGACTTTGGTCGTCGCGGCTATATAGACGAGGGATACAGGGTAGGGAGTTTGTACGGCAGGAAAAGGGCAGCGGAAGAAGGGCGAGATGCGAGGGAGAGAGAGAGAGGGAGAGAGAGAGAGAGAGAGAGAGAGAGAGAGAGCGAGGGGGTCAGTCAGCGTCTGGCAGGCGCTGACCTACTTCCATGCACACACACTCACACCAGCTTACACACGTGTTTATATAGAGACTACTCGGGGGGGTCGTGTGCGCTCGTCTAGCCTCCGCTGCGCCTCGTTACGTAAGGCTTCCACTTCTTCTTCTTCTTTTTCTTCTTCTTCGGCTTGTTCTTCGGCTTGTTCTTCGTCTTATTCTTCTTGTTCTTTTCAGCCCGAGCGCGATGAGCTTCTTCTTCTTCTTCAGTGGGCAGAATCTTTTCTCGGAACGCGCGAGCAGCTCTCGCTCTATACGATTGGCTTGCGCAAGTTCTTTCTCTCTCTCTCTCGCATTATCAGCTGCACACACATATACACAGAGAGAGAGAGAGAGAAGGAGAAACGCGTTCTCGATTATAATTAGAGAGAGAGAGAGAGAGAGAGGGGGGCCCAGTAGCGGTGTCGTCGGCTATAATATACGCCAGGGGCACAGCGAGCGACTCCGTCAGCGGCGGTGGCAGCTGCGCGAGGCACACACGTGATGGAATCCCGCTCGTAATACCGCTCTTATCAGCCGTATACCGACGAGCTCCTATATACGCCGCTGCTAAACACGCTATCCTGCAGCGACTGCGGCGGCGACGGCGGCTCGAGATTCTTTCACCCGTTAACCAGTTCAACTAGCCGATAATGCCGCCATTTATCACGCGCTCTCTCTCTCTCTCTCTCACTCTCTCTGTATCAGTGTGTGTGTGTGTGTGTGTGCGTGCGAGAGAGAGAGAGAGAGAGAGACTTGATAAGCGGCCTCGATTAATTCCGATCGCGACGCACGTCTACTTACTTACGCTAACTTCTTCTTATGCTGCTGCTGCTGCCGATGGTGCCACCGCTGCCGCAGGTCGCCGTCGAGATTTACTTTTCTTTCTCCTTACATCAGGCCGAGGGAGCACCGCTCCGCGTGCACCGGAACCGGAGAAATTATTCAAATTACACTCAGTCTTTGCCCAGGCGGCACTCGATAAACGCGACCGACCGACAGCCTTGGCGGAATTTAAAATTAGATTTATAAAAATTATTCTAATAGATTCTCGGCGGACGCGAGCGCGGGGCACGCGGGCGAAACCCCCTCCCCTCGGATCCGACAAACGAGCCGCAAACTCGATTTGACTCTTGGCGCGCTCAAGATTATGGTAATGAGTGTGCGCTCGGCCGAGGCGTCAATCACCTCGTCAACCGTCGCCGCCAAGCGCAACTTTGTGTAATATCATAAGTTATTCCGCGGGATAATCGAGTGTTGGTGGCGACGTAGGAGGAGGAGGAGGAGGAGGAGGAGGAGGAAGAGGAGGAGGAGGAATAGGACTGCACGAGCTTAAAGCTCCGTAAATAATCGAGGATTTCCGGCTGCGCTTCGGCCCTGCAGTGCATATATAGCCCGATGGTACGGCCGCGCGTCTACAAGTCGGGTGTATCGCTGCCAAAGCGAGCGGCGCGCTTCGTGAGAGAGAGAGAGAGAAGAGAGAAGAGAGTCCAGCGGCAGCGATCGAGCGCGCGGGCACTTGTTGCTCGCGTCGGCTGTTTGGCACAGAGCTCGCTGTGTACTACCATCACCCCCTTTCCCCCGTCCAGCTTGTTCACTCGCTAAACAAGCGACACTCTTGGTTTCCTATTATATATATATGTGTGTGTGTGTGTGTGTGTGTGTGTGTGTGCGCGCGCCGCGCTCCTTATGCTGGAATAGAGCCGTTAACGGATCATAAAGCAAGGGCAGACCGTAAATTAGCGCCTTGGCTGCAGCGAGTCTCTCTATACTCTGCGCTATTCTGCTGCAGGAAATCCTGAGCGATAACGAGGGATCATCGGACAGAGAGCGAGAGAGAGAGAGAGAGAGAGAGAGCGAGCAGAGATAGAGAGGAGCAACAAGCTGCGCCATATGCCAAATATCTCGGAGTAGGTAATACGTGACACGCGAGATCCGTCGCATGCTCGGCTGGGCATATGCCACGGAGAATAATATATTTGCGCCGCGACCGCGTAGTTGGGATGGGCGCGCTTGCGATAACTGCGCGAGGACGACGATGGCTGATGCGCTCGACTGAGCATCATCACCGGCGGCGGCGGCGGCGGCGGCGGCGGCAGCTCCTTCCATGCCTGCGCTCCCTAATTGCGTCTCTTTCGAAAAACTCCTCCTGTAGCTCGACTCTCTCTCTCTCTCTCTCTCTCTCTGCGTTAGAGATGGAGTGTCATGGCAACAACGATCCGCGTTCCCTGCACTGTCTGTATACGTATATATAGACGCGGGAAAGATGTAAGATTAATCCCGAGTGTGGCGGGATATTCGATTGCTGACGTCAGCTGAAATTTCGGACTCTTCGGCTGCAGACTCGGCGGAATACTTCTTCGAGTTTCTAATGATGTATGGCCTTGAGTCGAGCTTGGACACCTGCTGCAAACTGTGTACCTGCACGGAGGCAAATCTGTAGCATTTGTCGCATGGTTCCTCGTCGTACGTTATTCGCGTCGCGCTCCTGTTACCATAAACTTAGCGACGGTTGCCATAAGTGCACGGTTCTCTTGACTAATTAGACATGATTTTCCCTCCAAGCTGGTGGCAAAAAAGGCGTATGTGCGTATAGCCGTTGCGAATTATTGTTTGAAGCGAATCGGCACTCGGCAGTTCGAAGAACTATACTTCATTCGCATGGGACTGGTGCGATTATAGCATCATACGCTCTATGCGAGGTCCTTTTAGTATCGAGGGCGCAACAAAATCGCATCGGTTTCCAAGCGTTTGTCGCAAGAACTTATAATCTATTTCGCACGGACATTCCCGTGCGAGTATCGCTTCAAATTGTCGCTTTAAAAGCAGGCGCTCTCGTGTTGATATTGCATGGTCGAAGAGTGGGTAAAACAGCAACGCGTTTCATGCGATAATTGCTACGGATTTCTCTCCGTGTGCAGTTCCGGTCTCTCTCTCTCCCTCTCTCTGTGTGTGTATAAAGTTGTAGGTGTCACGATGGAAAAGTTTAGTATAGCCACGTGGAAAGTGAGAGGGAAGGCCGGGACGGTTAATCAAGGACGCACTGCTGCTGCTACTGCTGCTGCTCGAGCTTTGAAGGCTGCACGCAGCTGTAGACTCCCGAGTCCTTTTTTTTTTGTTCCGGTCCCGTCGCGCGAGCTGCGCATAGAAGGAGGATAATAAATTTTTACGACCTTTGCTGCTTGTGGTTTTACGGCTCGGGCTACTGCCGCTCCTACTGCCACTTCTTCTTCCTCCTCTTCTTCTTCTTCTTCTTCACTCGATCTGTCCTCTCTATTATATTACTTTTTAATTGGTGAAGCCCTAAAGTTGCGCTTCTATACTGTTTGTATTTATAATTTGGCAGTTGTGAAGCGAAGCTTCTTTTTTTTCTTTATTCGAGGTGCGTTGAAGGTTGAGTTTTGTCAAGGGAATGCACAATATTATGCGTTGAGTGAAGATGATCCTTGAGGTTAATGTTTCATGGCTAATTTGATGATTTTCTTGTTGTAAAACGAAACTTGTTTATGCTAAAATGATTTTTTCATCAAATTCAAATTTGTCTTTTAATTTGACTTATTACAAATGTACTGACAATGGAATCACTTCATTACAAAACACTTGATATTGCTTATTGCATCATTTATCAAAATCATACTTTCCAGCTCAAGTGGCTTAATTATCACGATATCTATAAGATTGTCTTCTTCTGTTTATACAAAAATAAGGTTGAAATAAAATAATTTAAGAATCTGTGCTGTGCAAGTGAAACATTTTATTGAAAAAAAGGAATTCGCAATGATATTTGATCCGTTAGAAAAAAATATATTCAACTTCACTTTTAGGAATTTCAATAATTTAATTAGTTCAAGTATTACAATTACTGTTTCACGTAAAAATTAAAAAAAATTCATTTCGTATAATTGGCTTTTGGATTTGGAGAATGAAATCATCTTTTTAACTTTAAAGTCCAGTAATATAGTGCAATAATTTATTAACATTAAATAAATTGCACAAATCAAATGACGATGAGCTTCGTAGTTTTATAACATGGATTTTCACTGGAATCAAAATTTTCCAAAATCATGAAAAATCCAGTTGAAATATATAAACTCCTGTCGGTCGATGAGAATTCATCAGGGCCAAAGACACACACACAAACACAGACACACACAGTGCGTTGAAAAGTTTATCGGGCGCAAACAAGCCCCTCCGCATGGGCATCGGCGCGAGTCATCTTTCCTGATAATTTTGAAAAGTTGGGACAAAGAAAGTCAGGCCAAAAGTCAGAGGATCTATAGAAGCGGAAAGAAGAAGAAGAAGCAGAAGCATCGCAGAAGAAGAAGAGAGTAGCAAGGGGACGAGGCGCGACGGCATGCGACGATATAAAGCTGTTCGGGCCGATCGGCCGGGCCAAAGTACTTGGCACCGATTAAACAAATCGCATTATAAGTTAGTTATTGTCGCCGACTACTGCAGCAGCCGTTCAGCGCCTCGTGCCTTTATATCAAGACGCGCGCGGGGGTCGCCTCCCGCCGGTCTAGTACAGGCGGACGAGGCTAGGGCCAAGAGCCTGCAAACTTCCTCCTCCGCGATAATTGTTTAATTGAATTTAATCAGCCTGCTCAAAAATGCCCCCCTCGTCGCGCGCGAATCGCGTTTTACGCTCCGACGCTCCGGCGCTGTGTGTGTGATACTCGAACTGCTGCTGCTGCAGCTCTCTCTCTCTCTCTCTCTCTCTGCACACGGCAAAAGAAACGAGTTATTTATCTGCTGGCTCGAAAATTTTCGAAAATTTTCCTCTCCTCCGTCTTTCTCTTATCGTCGTTCGGCTTTAATTGTCCTTATCGCTGCTATCGCTTATCTCTTTCTCTCTCTCTCTCTCTCTCTCTCCCCTCGCGATTGCTCAACTCGGCGTGGTATTATACGAGTAGGTCTTTTTTTTCGCGTAGCTCCGCGCGCATAACTCATTCATGGGTGGTTAACGAAAAGCTTGCCCACCATAACTCTTTCTCTCTCTCTCTCATCTCGGTCATTTTTTCCGCTCGTTACAAAATTCATCCGAGAGATACAACGAGCTGAGAGATAGACGGGGG
>UELU01144684.1:7728-70303 GCA_900490025.1 Megastigmus dorsalis
TGTTAATAATAACTGAAATTTGAAAATAATTTATTAAAATTTTTTGCATAATTCTTGGATTACGTTTATAAATGTAGGTATGTTTAAAAAATGATGTTATTATTACTTAGTTTATTAACTAAATAATTATGTCTGAGGAAGCCAAGTGCCAATGAATTGGCAGCGGTTTTTTTTTGTTAGGAATCGATCAAAATTTTTCGTTCATGCTTGCCTAGGTAGAACAAAATATTTATAAATATGTCATAAAACCTTTTCACTTCAATTCAACAATACTTACTACTATAACAAATATCGAAGGACGAACGTGTCGGTGTTTTATTTCGTTCGTTATTTTGAGAGTCTATTTATAAAATGGTCCAATTTTATTCCAAAAGAAAATGGTTTAATTTCTGTTTGATTCAATATGGTGTCGCTATTCCATTGCGAGGTCTGACTAAACTTCGTGGTTACTACTTATTCTGGATGCACTTCTGCCTTTCAGATAGTCTTTCGCTTAGTTTCATAATGAGACTTTTTAGAAACTCGAATAAAAACCGTTTCTTATAATTCTAAAAATACTCGCAGCAATTAAATCTAATAATTCATTTTAGTTACTGAACTTTGTTCTAAAAGAAAACGGGAAATTCAATTAGAGGTCGGGTTCCACTATTTTTATCTTATACCGTCCATTCGTTGTGATCTCTATCAACCTCTTATTTCTGGTGAAAATATCCCTTCGCGGAAATCTCAATTTTCGCAGCGGCATTCTATCGCACCAGTAAGTTACAGTAATTGCTTCATTCTCACTGATTTGAGTGATATTAATCTCGTATCACTAGCACACATTTTAAATTCAATCCTCCTCGAGCACGCACACACACTCACACACTCGCACGCATACGCAGATAGAACTGTGAGAAAAATCAAATTGTCGGCGGGTCGGAACTTAACGATCCAGCGCGCGAATCACTCGCGGACGGGGAAAAAATGTCGTTCTAAAAAGACCGTGGGAGGGTGAGCGGAGCTCTATAATGATTTTCCCGCGCTCCGGTGCACTTTGGCACATTGAACACTCGTTAGAGTCGGAAAACGCGCGCGAACGCCAACTCTCTCACTCTCCTCACTCTTTCACCGAGACTCTTACGTTGTTACGTCTTCGAGAGTTTTTGACCTAAAAACTGCGTAAGTCAGCCAAACGTTTATAGATCCTTGTGTGTACGTGTATGTCTGCACAGAGCCTGTTATGGCACGCACACTTTTATCCCCCGATGCACATTTACACTTGAAGCTATGGGCGCGTAAAACATTTCCAAGTCTCACAATTATTTATTGGAAAACTGTCAATATTTGGAATGGAAAACGTCGTTGCGATTTTCTTTTATTGTTTTGGGTTCCATCTGAACCTAATAACGATTAAATTTAGAGAGAAAGTATATAAGTTTATCCAAACTAGATCTCCTCCTGCAGAGATCAAAATACGCCTACAAAATCGCCGCACCATGTGCGTGAAATCATTCGAGTTATTCTCGTATATGAAATCCCATGATCGCCAGGCATATACAATGTAAACGAAGCTATTCGGACAATGAAGAGGTAAGTCTGTTGCAGATACGCAGGCAATTTTGCGCGCGCGCAGACACAGACACACAGCAGAGGCTGTGACGTCGCTCAGTTTTCGAAGTACAAGGAAATCCGGAATATTCGGAGCGTTTAACGGCTGCTGCTGCTGCTGCTGCTGCTGGGAAGGTAGACGCGAGGAAAGAGAGAGATGGAGAGCATAGTCTATAGAGATATCGCCGTTACAAAGCCGTTGGCTATATTTTACGGAAGCTGGATAACTGGAGCGTATATACCGTCGCTCTCTCAGCTCTGTCAAGGGATAAGGAGAGAGCGAGAGAGCGACAGACAAAGCTCGAATACATAAGCATATAGGTAAAGGTATTTTCCTCTCTCTCTCTCTCTCTCTCTCTCTCTCTCTCTCTTGCTTTCCTGTCCTAGAACAAAATAAGGGTGAACGATTGCCATTGCTTTAGTATGGATTCAACGACTATTACTTCTAGTTACCTGTGCGAAAGCCTCGGAGGGGGGAGGGCGGCAGTAAGTTTACCAGCTGAAAGTCTGAAAGCCACGGAAATGCCACTGCTATATCGAATATCGAGGGCGTATGGATTTGCCGCTGCCGATGGCGTTCCTTTCGAGGAGTCATTAAAGAATAGTTATAGTCTCGAGACCTCGTTTGTGTGCGCGGTACCTGCATAACTCTGTGTGTATGCGTGTCGTCGCGGGTGTGTGTGTGTGTGTGTGTGGGTGTGTTCGGGACGCGAGATACTAAATTCGAGAAGCTCTACGTCGTCGATGACGGCGGGTACATATACACACCGCCAGAAATATGTACATAGGATGAGGGCGCGGGTGTGCGCGCGCGTGTGTGCGCGTATGCGTGTACATCGAGGTCTTTACAACGTATCTGTAGATAATTAACCTCAAATTGCGCGCGACACAAGCTTCCAATTATACGTTAGTTTCGTAACTGAAGCGATGCTAATTTCAATGCGAGAGAGCGAAGACTATATATAATACTTGTATATATATATATGTGTATATATATATATATGTATAAGTTGCATGGAGTTCAGAGAGATAATTTATGTACGCATAATCTGTCAGGCTGCATCCAGTGATAAAGGCCTCTCCCCCGAATTTCCATGATGAAAATCTCGTGTGCTTGCGCGGCGCCCACAAGTGTGTGTGTGTGGTGTGATTATATACGTACGTATGCCTGTATAGATTGCCCTGGCTAATAGGACGGGTTCTTATCCGATAACAATGACGCGCGACTACACTCTACGAGGGGCCTCCCGCGCACTGATAAACGGCCGTTGGCAGCACAGTGAGCGAGAGAGATTGCTCCCCGTGTAATGCGTAAGCGATCCTGCGGGGGCCGCCTACACGTACTCTCTCTCTTTGTCTCTCTCTCTCTCTCTCTTTCTCTCGGCGGCGGCGGCGGCGGCGGCGGCGGCGGCTGATCCTTGTTCCGTATTATAGACGTGTCGGGGAGAGAGACGCCGAGGTTCGTCGCCCCTTTCTTCCCTATCGCGCTTTAAACTTTATCGCGTTCTCTGCGCGCGATGTGGAATCGGTAGTTTGTCTCTCCTGCGCCTCTGAGTATGTGTGTCTGTCTTTCGCCTCTGAGTTTCTGATCTTTTCTTTGATTCGAGGGAGCTTTTGTCTGGTTTGATAGTCTCTGGGATGGATTTGAATTAATATATCTTTTTGGGTAAAGGTAAGCTGGTGATTGGATGGGATTAGTATGTGAATCTAAACAGGTCGTGCAACACTTTGGGTATTAACGCGAAGGTAATTTTGCGTTAATAGAGGCTGTGGTTGAAATTACTGATCCACGAATTTAACGTAATATAACCAGTAACCGAATCCGGTGATGTAAAAGATACTAATGCTGTGCAGTGTTTGTTTACAAATGTGTATAATGAAAACGCCGGAAACTATTTGGGTTTGAATAATCGTGAATCAATTGTGGAACAATACGTATAATTCTTGCATCTAGAAATAAATAATTGCTGTACTAGAATTACAGAACTAACATATTCTTATTATTTTTTAAAAACGGATAAAAACCGATTTTTGTGAATGTTGGAACTCTCAATCTAAACGGTTTTTCATGAATATGGTTGAATTTGAAGTTTTGCAACCACTTGAAATATGCTTGGCTTCATTTTCCAACTATTCTGGGTTGAAATTTCGCGGTCGGATTAAAAATTCTCCAATAACGTTATACTTATTAAACTAGTTTCTAATATCGTATCCATTTTAGTAGCGACATGTGTATATAATAATGGAGAAATTCAACCAGTTTGCAATAAAAATGAAGTCAAATAAAGCTCCTGAGCCATTATTTAGAAATGAAAAACCCAAGTAAAGCAATAATTTAATCCCTTTAGCTTTTAAGATCCGTCGTATATACATTCTCTCCGAAGAGCGACGAAAATCTTTAAATTGAATCAAGCACTAGCGCTTATCTCTCTCTCTCTCTCTCTTTCCTAAAGTAAAAAAGCAATGTTCTCTCGAAGACATCGCTGTAACCGCGAAAGAGAGAGAGAGAGAGAGAGAGCGAGGCAATTCCTTTATACACACGTACACATTTTCCAATATGTATAGATAGACCACTGCGCAGGTCGGCAGTGGGTATCGGACGGAAGCAGACGTATACACGCGGCGGCAGCAGCTCCGAACTAAGTGATAACAGCTCTTTTTACTCCCTTTCCTCGTCCAAATAGCAGCCACCTAACCAGCTCGCACACACAACTTCTTTCTTTTCTTCGCCCTTATCTCGCTTCCTGTCATCCGTACATATGGATATCTCTTGCACACACGATAAATAGACCGAGAGGGCGGGGGTTTGGAAAGAAAAGGTGTGACCCTCTCGTCGTTCGGCTAAATAAATTATTTACCGGAAGTACTCTTGTCCGACACTTTGGACTACTGCTGCCGCTGCTCTGCTCCTGTCCCTATTACGTCCTACTCTGTTGCTTCGATAATTGCGTGTGAATCTGCATACATTTTCCACCGAGAGAGCGAACTTTCCACTCACCCACGCACACACACACGCGGCGCTTGCGCATACGAGTACAACTGGTACACGAGCCGCGTATTTGCATATTCGCGCAACGTGCCGGGAATTAACAGCTGCATCGTATGTCGGGGACCGTTCAGCCCCACTTTTATTCGCACTTGTCAGCTGCTTCTCTCTCTCTCTCCCTCTTTTTTTTCCCTCCTATACCTACTTTTATTCCGACCGACATACGCTTGCGCACGCACTCACAGTATATGTATCGCGAAATTCTATTGTTCCAAATGCACTGTACATATTGTATTGGGTCGCTTTCTCTCTCTTTCTCTCTCGCGTGCGCGGTTGTACTCGTGTGTATGGCTGGGAGCGTGTATGTCAATTGGGTTGTGAAATTGAATTAACCAGAACTGACTGAGACCGAATGCAGCCGAGCACTGGCGGGGGATGGAAAAAAGATGGTCGTGACCGCGGCAAAAGTAACCGGCTAATATGCAAATAAGGTGGGTGGATCGCATGGCGATGTAATTGCTGTCGCGCGGGAGGGAAAAATTGAATGAATGATAAGGAAATATTTCAGTTTGTGGATTTGCGGTGGCTCTGTTTGCCGAGGTTTGTTGGAGGAACTGTGTAAACATTGGGCATACAAGATTTGCGCGTATACGTAATATTCTGAACGGTTTTTGCATGAATAAGGTAGTCCTTGATTCATAAAATATTTGATGAAAAAGTAATCTCTGAGTAAAGCAAGCAGAAGATGTGTTTTGCGAATCGCACGTAAAAAATATCAAAGCTATTGCAAACAAAATGTTGGTTACCGCTCAGTAAATATTTGACGTAAAAAATGGCGACGAAAATCAATAATTAATTTTTGTGTTTGAGGAATACATGGTGGTACATAAATATTGGTTCACAAATTATTAATTTAAAATGAATTTAAAATTTATTAAATGAATTTTTTGAAAAAAGCAAATTTTATTCCTACATTATTATTCTACATACGTCTTTATTATGCAGTGTAACGTTGAATTTTGCACACAGCAAGTCCATAAAAATAGCTTATATAAGAACATTTACGATCTAAAATCAAAATTAGTTCAACGCATTTAAATCGTACACTATGGACCTGATTTCATTAAAAAAAAAGCTCGCCACATTTTACAGCGACAACAGTTTTTTTCAAGCAAGTACACAGTTTTTCAATTAGTCACTTTGCCGCTGGCCCCTCGAAACTAACAAAGCAATTCGGTCGCACGAGAGGTAGGGAATAATTTTATTTGTACTACACGACACTCTTTTCTCAATCTAATTTGAATCACGTTCGGAAATTCGATGAGTAGTTAAATATTTATCTTCTGTATTTGGAGCCAATAATTTAGCTGGACATACGCGCGCCGCGTACAATCATTAACGTCCCGCCAAATGCAATTTATTTAACGACGCCTTCCAGCGCTTTACAAATATTTACAAATAATCCTGATGCAATCGCCGCGATTTGTAAGAGGAAATTTTGAATAATATTGTATTCCGATCGACCCATATTTCCTTCTCGACGAATATTAAATTTCCCTTTTCCAGTTTTTACCTACACTGTTTCTAAATTTTAAAAAGCAGCTCGTCACAGACGTTCTCTTTATTGCGAAAAAAAAATGAAAATTCGCTTTATCCCTTTCTCTCTCTCTCTCTCTCTCTCTCTCTCTCTCTCTCGCCAGGAGTTCCACCTACTCAAATTTAATTAAACGCGTCAGGGCCACTGCACGCATGCGTGTTGTTTGAAAATGAATGAAAAACGAGAAAAAGGAGAGCAGGCGTTCGCGTCTGTATGTAGCCAGGGATCTAAAAGATAATGACCTGAGAACTGAACAAGTTGGTATAATTTTCGGACGGCTGCCAACTATTACTATACAGCTTTACTTGGATTCAAATGCACGGCTCTCGTAATTATTACAAGTTTAATTATCATTAATTTCAGTTTTTTATATACGTATATTTCTGTCTTTCATTTACACGAAAAGAATTTTCTTTTTATGGAGTTTTCTTTTAATTATAAAGCTGCATATAAAAATGCATTAAATTCACTTGATCATGGATATTTTATCACCGACTTTTAGAGACATTGATTTCCAAATAGTTTATAGCGCGTGCATTTAGCCACCAAATTTTCGTACGACGTGCCTAATACGAGGTTCTTGAAAATTATTTCATAAATCGGATCGTGGGCTGTCTGTCTCCTTTTATTTCCCGACTTTACCGCACGTAATTTCATACAATGCCATCCAATGTAACCGTCACTCTGTAGCGAAAAAAGTGACATTTCCCCTCCATCGCAACAACACTCACTTAACGAGGGAGGAGACATCAGCCTCACTCCTTCAAATTTCGCCTGTATATAAGCAACGGGAGGGGAAAAAAGTGTACGATGGATCGTTGGAGCGACGAGAAGTGACGTATCGATTTCTTTGGTTTGCAGAGATTCCCGGGAGGACGAGGAGGCAGTGCCCGAACGGACCAAAACTTTCGGAGTCGGGCTGCAACTTGGTCGGCGAGGGATCCTCGACAGCCGAGGCGGAAAGCGGCCAGGATGTCGGGAAATGCGTCTGCGGACATCCGGTGCTCTGGTGTCCCGAGGAGTCCGAGCCCTACATGTACAAGACGAGGCACGAGTGCGAGCTCAACTTAGCTGCCAAAATGGCATACGGTATGTGTCTCTCTCACCCATCTATTATTCAGGTCCTTTGATTTTGACGCCGCTCCGAGCCAGCTAAAGAGCTCTGCTGCTTTGGCTGCTGGCCGACCAGTCGAGCACCTGTCGCTTTAATTAGACCGACCGAGAAACGGCGATTTTATACTCTTGGTGCTTCCGAATTGAGGATTTACACTTTATAGTTTTAGTGAAAAATAATTAATAAATAAATAAGAAAACAGGATTTTATATTTAAGAGATGAAATATTTTATGTGACGGAGAAACAGTGTTGATTAAATTTTTCAAATCTATCACTTGCATAAGTAGAATCATTTGTCTCGCTAACTGAATTATCGTTAATGGTGAAGCAGGAAAAAATTATTTATTATTGAATTACTAACCTATTAAATCTAAAAATTCGACGGGTCACGCTGTCAAAAATTTATAATCGCATTAGCCGACTAAGGATACATTAAAAAAAGCGATTAAATTATAGCAATGTGAAACTGTTCTATCGAATCAATGGAATTTATAAATTTCAAATAGAGAGCTTCAAATATCGAAAATTCCACATCATTCGCTAATTCAGATTTATGAGAGTCAAAATGCCATTCCAAATTTTCAAGTCAGAACAAGATGAATAATTTAGTATTAGGTTTCAGATAATTAACCAAAAATTGATTAAAAGTCATAAAATATCACCGGGATATACGTCATATATACTTTGTCCACTTACTGAAATAGTTAATTATTATCGGAGGATTATCATGGTTTTTCTTATTATTCCTTAATGTCTCAATCATAACTTCCTAAATAGGACTAATTACCGTTTTTTTGTTAAATTCATTAGGAATTTTGAGAAATATCAATCAATTAAATTTCCCGCGTCACTGTACCAACTATAGCGTAGACCGAGCGTTGAAGAGACCACGAACGAAAATCTTTGCGCAGCGCGAATCCTCTAAGACATACGCGGCACACTTGATTCGAGAAAAAATATGTTTGTTTTCGTCAGAGTTCGACGCTGGCGTCGTTGACTGTTTCTCGCGTCTCTCGCGTGTAACAACCGACATAAAAATCAAAGTTAGTTTTATGTATAACACGGGGGCGAAAGTAGGGCAAGAAAAGTAAGTCATTCGCTGGTCAAAGCGGACGCAAAGAGAGCGAGAGAGCAACGGCATGAGCAGCAGCGGTAGCGGCAGAGGGATAAAGAAAAGAATGAGCGAGAGAGGAAAGACAGAAAAAAAGGAGGAGGAGGAGGAGGAGGAGGAGGAGGAGCACGAAGGGGACAGAGAGAAGGAAAATAGCAGAATGAAAGTTGTGTAACCTGTAAGAGAAAGCTCAAAAGAAGTTGGCGTGTTTCCTCGTCAATGCGTCCTCCTCCTTCTCCTCCTCCTCCTCCTCACAACCTGTACCAACTGCAACCGCACGAGCCTGGCATATATAGACACTCGACGTGGAAGGGCAAAAAAGAACAATGGTCGAGAGAAAGAGAGAGAGAGAGAGACGCTCGCTGGAGCTTCTCGTTGTGTTTTTTTCTTCTTCCTCCCCTTCTCGTCGAGATACATCTTTCATTTCGTCGAGAGAGGGAGAAAGAAAGAGAGAGAGAGAGAGAGTGGGCCGAAAGATCAGGGTACAAAACGTTGGCCGGCCGCTAATGAAAAGAAAATATAAATAGAACTCGGCGACGCGCTCTCTATCTCATCGCCGGGGAAAGAGAGTGGAGGAGGAGGGGAAACCCGCTAAAAGTACAAGTGCGCCGTTAATGAGAAAACGACATGAGCTGCCTCGCCTCCGCGCGAGTATTCTTTCTCTCTGCACTTATATACGTATGTAGACTCCTTTTTTTTTTCTGTCTTTCTATTCTTTCATATTTTCTCCCTCTCTGCTATTTTTTTCGCGTCCTCTTCTGCCTTTCTTTCGGTTATCAGCGAGTCTCTGTGTGGTTAAAGCCCAAGCGCTGACAAAAACTGCACATCTCGTTGGCATTATAATGCACCGGGTGCAGCGACGCGTTATAGTTGAGTTGAGAGTGTGCGCGCGAGCAATTAGGCGGGGGTAGCCGCCCGAAAGAAGGGCTCAGTTTTATCCCCTTCCGAACGAGCCTCCTGAATTTGCAATGATTTTTATGCAGGATTACCGAGCAAGGAGCCGTTGCTGCGACTGCGAAGTTGTGAAGATGGCTTTGTTTAAGCGTCGGTGAGCTAGTTTCTGATCAATATGTCTCGTAGAAACTTTACCTGAGCCATATATATATATATATATTTATTTTAATTGGGCTGTTAGCTTGAAGTTTGTCGTTGTCTTTGGTCTTATTTATTATACTTCCTCTAATCAATTAGAACAGTATTAATAGAATAAATAATAAAGGTGACTTTATGAAATAGTGGGTGTACGTTAGTAAAACTATAAATGTTTATAATCGATGCAGTTGATCAGAAACTAACGCATTAATTTATGGTGAATGGCGCGTTTGACGGTGTATAACAGTAACAATTCAATGATGAGAGGGGGAGGCGAGGATAATTATATAATTTAATACTACGTACTAAAGTGTGCACCAAGTTTGACTCAACTACGAAAGTTAAATTAGTGAGAATTACATAGGCATAAGTATAATAGCTGCCAATTAGCGAGAGTACACTAACAACTTGGCCGAGTGTTTTCTATCTCTCCCACGCATAATAAAAATGGTACGGCCGATCTTCGATCATCGACCGATTCATCGATTCGACAACATAATATTGTACACATTTGGAATTGAAACTTCATCACTTTGCAAAAGATCCTCCTCGCACGCTACCGTCACGATCGAATGACCTTGTCATTTCTGAGAAACTGTTTTTCGCCCCTGCCCCCCAGTCGGCCTCCCTCAAGACAACGATCTATATGTGTGTACCGATGGCGGCATCGCGAAACGCGCATCAAATAGCAACCTTATTCCCGATTTTCAGCATTAGCAACAGCAGCAGCAGCAGCAACGAAACGAGCGCTCGCTCGTAAAGCTTTCGAAGAACGGCTCGCTCGCCCTTATACCGTTTAGCCATCGCCTCTCGTCCCTATATAGCATACAGCGAATGTAAGGCAGAAACTCGGGCGCGTGTGTGTGTATACGACGAGGGAGAGAGAGAGAGAGAGAGAGAGAGAGAGAGAGATCGAATCGATATAAAACTCGAGTGGGGCGGCGAGGATAAGATTCGCTGCTGCAGTGCAGTGGTTAACGAGACTTGATTAAAACCTCTCGTACTCGAAAGAGTGTGAGAGTGAGAGAGAGAGAGAGAGAGAGAGAGAGAGAGAAGAGTTGGCACCTATACGCTATAGTGTACGTGAGTTCGCGCGCGCGCGCCTTCCCCCGTGCGTGCGTGTGTGCCGTGTAGGTATATATATACATCTATATGTGTATGTGTGTGTGTGTGTATTCCTTGTCCGCGCGCACCGAACTTAAAAGTGAGAGGAGCGTGAAACTCGCTCGAGCCGCTGGTGCTGCAGCCAAGCCAAGCAAGCAAGCAGCCATGTACGCCGTACAAAAGTAAGTTACTTTGTTACAGAAAGTTAAATTTGATTCGGGCTAAAGTTTAATCGCGTAAGTACTCGATGTCTGAAGCCCTATACCCCAGCCTCGCGCTACACCAGAGGTGCATCGAATGTTCTTTCCTTTCCTCACCTACACGTGTATACGTATGCTCGCGTGTGTGTGTGTGTGTGTGCGTGTGCGTGTGCGTGTCTGTCTAGGCAAAGGGATTCGCTTCTTAAAGCCGAAAGAGAGACGAAAGGACGAGAGAGGAAGAGAGACAGCGTGCGACGGCCAAGTTTGAGAGCTGATGTGCAGCTCGATCGGAAAAGGTTCGCGCTCGCTGCGAATAGCTGCGAGACTGATCGAATCTCTCTCTCTCTCTCTCTCTCTCTCTCTCTCTGTCTCTTGCACACTTTCTTTCTTACTGTAAGTCTCGCGGCGTGTGGATGTAAAACGTGCGAGGCAGGGAATATAGCTACATGTGTGTACGTGTGTACGTGTGTGTGTGTGTGTGTGTGTGTGTGTGTACGTAAGGGGTTATTGCGTGCACAGGCGAACAGGTGAAAAGTTTCAAGTTCCGTCGCTGCTGCTGCTGCTTATAAGGAATAGTTGGCTGCTTTAGCCGAGGTAAACTTGGCGAAATATCGCGGGGGAAAATATTCTTATCGAGTCGGGGGGGAAAAAAAAAGAGAGAAAGAAATATTAAAAGTTCCATCCCTCGCGTTGCAGCGGATATATCTCGAATACCCGAGATAAAATTGAATCTGAAGGATTTTCTCCATTCGCATATAGGGTCTCGCATTCGAATTTCCTCTCGCTTTGTCACAACGAAATAAAAGAAATTCGTTACTAAGGTCCGAGACGATCGGCGCGAGAATAAAGTTCTTATTTTGTCGCCCTTCGTTATTTAATTAAAAAACTTAAATTAAAAAGAAAAAGAGCGAGAGAGTGTAGTGGGCATCTCGAAAAGGGGAAGTGGTTGCGCGGTTTACCACCTTATGGGGAGCTAAAAAGTTTAACGAAAAATCAGTAAAGTTTTTAGCCCGGGATTTGCAATAAGGATAACTTGTTCTTTTTTCTACCTTTTCATTCGATGTGGAATAGTCCAAGTCTATATATACATATATATATGCACTTAAGGGTTGCACACAGATACACACTTGCGTATACAAGATGGGAGGGGACTACTGGTTCATTTCAATGCAGGTTATATACTTAGAGCTGCTGTGACCCAATTAACTTCCCTCGTCCTCTGTACATAACATCTCACTTTTCTCCCTCTCCCCCTTCATGTGCATATACGTGTATACACGCGTGTGAGCACTGGCGTATGAACTTAAGCCAGTTATTTTTCCATAGCGCATATTTGATGCAAGTGACGATGCGAATGAAGCCTTGTAATAAAATAGCCTGTGACTTGTAGTAAAATAACCTTTATATCCACAATGCATATATACAATTTCCAATGGTATCTTTCAATATAGCGTGTATTTGATATGCGAACGAAGCCAATGTTATTTAGTATTTTACAACAGTACACAATAAACTAAAATGAATATAGAGATTGAATAAGTGCGTTACATGATACGTCCTTGAGTATCTTTTCACACTATCTACAGTTTTGAAAAACATATCTTTGATAAATTTAATCATTGATTATAGAGCCGAACTGATAATTTACTACGATACTGCGATCTTTTTATCAAAAAGTAGCTGGTCTCTTAGCGCTGTTTAACTGATCTATTCCTATATCTCGCTTTTCACGAGTCGTTGCTCAGGCGAAGGGTTGTCGCACATATACACACCCACACAACTCCCTCGTCTTTCTCTTCTTTGCATGCAGTCGCGCGCGTCCTGATAAGATCTTTCACGACGTTCTCCCCCCATTTCTCTTGCACGCGCGTCACGCAGGGAGAGCTTGTGAGCTTGCGAGCTTGTAACTCCAGCGTTTTGCCCAGAAACGCAAATTGATATATACGAGTCAGACGGTCAAAGCTTGCAAACGACGCTATCATATCGATTTCCTTGTAATTCGCTTTATTTTATTCTTATTTCATTATTTTTTTAATTCCAAAGATAACAACTGAATTTCTTTTTACCCGGCTGTACAATGCTATTTATAACCCATACACAACGTTCTACTCAGCTAGAAATATCGACCCTTCGACTTAATGCAAATCGTTCCGCGTATTTGAATAGAGCGCAGGAGAACTGCCATGAAACATTCTACACATATGTTATACACGCGCGCGTGTGTGTGTGTGTGTGTGTGTGTATGAGAGCGATTGTTGTGAATCGAATGGGAAAGTTAAAGGCGATTATCGAGACGTAAATCGATTCGATAGAACTATTTTGGGACGCTTATAAGTCGATGATGGGTTGGAAATTATGTCGGCGTCGATTTCTGAGGGGTAAAGTTGAGGGATATTGAGGTTGCTCGATGATTCTCTCTCTCTCTCTCTCTCTCTCTCTCTCTCTCTCTCTCAACGATGGATGGATTCCACTGTTTTTTGTTGTTCGAGTCTGCGCGGGAATATGGAAAAGTTTTCGAAGTCCAATGGCTCGTCGAATTATTGATGATGTACTGTGGATTTTTATTCTTGGAATGATTTGCATATTTGATTGTATGCACATGTTTTTGATTTCGGAGGTGAAAAATCGTATCTGTCTCGAGAGATGTATTTTTATATTATTCTCGCGTTTTATTCATTACTCGTGTGACGTGTAGCGCAAGGAAAGTAATTTACGAGCACAAAAGGTGATAAGAAGTTAACGATTCTACGCATTATATCGATGTACTTTTTATACCTGCTAAATTTAGGCACTGCAGATTCGAGTGTTGAATCAGAAAATATATTATTCTCAATAAGAAACCTAAGTATAAATTAAATACTCTACAGGAGAAAGGCTAAGTCGAGAATGTAATAAATTTAACATTGATTTAACTAATTTTAATTCAAGTGATATTTGTTTTTGAAATCAAGCTTATATCCTATAGTCATTAGAGAATAATGCATGCATGATATATTTACATACTGTGCATCTCTACACGAGAATCGTAAATTTCAAAATATCTTTGAATTATTAAACAATAAATAAACGCACATACATCGAATAAGTCATAGTAAAATAATATCATATAACATAGAATCAATGAAACACTGAACCTTTTCCAGAATAAAGCATAAATCTCAATTTGATAAACAACTTGATAATATTTGGCGTATAAAATATGTGTTATTTTAGCGCAAAGAATATTAATGCAAAACTGTCATAGCCACTATATATATTTTGATTATAATCCTTACCCCCTTTTCTAATAAAAAGTTACATTAGTTGTATTTATTATTTTCGCAAAAAATATTACAGCGACAACTTATAACAAAATTCTTGAAAACATGACTAAAATATATTAAGACAAATGCGAGCGCTCCGTTGTAGTTTATTTTTAATCCATTACAGCGCGCGAACTTTCATTTTTCACCTCTCAGCACTAACCTCACTCTTCCCATTGCTCCAATAATTTATATCTTAAAATAAAGAGCACAGAGCTCGCATCAATAAATTAAATTTCGTAGACCAATTGTATTTCCGCAGACTTTTCATCCCCAAGTGTTTACAAGATATAAATGTTTTTTCGCAAATCCCTTATTTTAAACACGCCCCACAAATCATAACGAAATAAAGCCAAAGCTTAGCAGCGCGCAGCCGTGAGAAAATCCTTCACGTTCCTCTCTCCCTCGCGCCGTTCATCATTCGCACCGGAACCCTGCAGAAGAGCAAGAAAAAAAAAAAGCCAGATAATTTCTGGGCGTACGACATTGGCAAATAATTAGATATCGGAGATCGAGAGTGTGAAAGCGAAAGCGGGAGGAAAAGGGCGCAACAAAAAAAAAGTGGAGTATAGACGAGGGCCCAGAGCCATCCCTCTTAGATTCTCGACGCTGCGCGCGTGAAAAACGTGCTACAGTAGCTTGCCAGAAAACACACACACACATATATATATATATAGATACACGTGGATATACAACCACACATATACACCCATTCAGTGGAGTCATTCCATCTATATACGCAGCCCGATCACGTCTCCGATCCAATCGACTTTTTTTTCTCTATCTCCTCTCTCACTCCCTCCGCAAGGGCATAGCTTCACGTACATCCATTCATGTATATCTATATCTATATATCTGTAGCACGGTGTGTGTATATGTGCGGAGTTCCAATCTACCCTATACACAACGCAACGGGCGCGAATATGGGAAGTGCTGGCTCAACATTGGACCGGTACAGCGTTCCTCTATATAACCTATCTATCGCTGTATATACGGAGCCACGAGCGAAACGCTCCCCCTCTATCACCGGGTGATTTTGATTTGTCTCTCGAGAGGTTGAGAGAAAAGCCGGTATCGCTATATATATACGGATATCTCTCCAAAGCTCGGCCCACGCTTCTTGCAGATCAGTCTCATAAATGTATATACATATATATGCATAGTTATCTGTACAAGTGCCACGTGACTACCATGTATAGGAGCTCGGAGGGGAGAGAGGGAGAAGGTAGAGGATCAGACTCGAGCACAGTTCGTCTCACCTCTAAATGAATTTGGACAAAGGCTCCTTAATATGGAGAGGAATTGAAAATTCCTTTGATGCTGCTTGGGATATATAACTAGTACTGCTTTGAGAGTGTATAACATAGGATGGGGAGTGCTAGGAGAGGGCGGCGGACGGGGGGGGGAGGGGGAGGGGGAGGGGGGGGGACACAAACGATTGATACGAATTATTTCGATACAGAGGCCTTTGACGCGCAGGCCGATACCACAAACGTATCCCTATACGATCACGCGCGGTTTCAAATGCGAATTTATACCAGTGTCACCAGACTATATAGATATATAGTTTGTGTCAACGATTTTCGCATATGTGTCGACGTAATTAATGAATTAATTGTAGTGCCCCTTGATTGAGTCGCAGGTAACGAAATGCTGCGAACGAGGCGATAATATGTTGCGAGGCAATTGGGGCAATTGTCCGACGAGAGAGAGAGAGAGAGAGCTGGATTTGTACTTTTGTCAATTTTGCTTTCGCGAAGGTGTATATCAAACACTGCACTCGCTTGAATCGTGCCAATATACAGATTAGGACTTCTTTTATGTGAACATTGATGATGTATCGTCGTATAGAAATCGCTGTAATTCGAGTTAAACTAAAATTGAGAAAGCAATTGCTTATCATTGTATGTCATAAACTAATTTATTTTGTCAAAATCTATTGAACTTTAGTGCTTGTATATAACAATTCAATAACTTGTTAATGCAGTGCTCGATAGGCATAATTGAGATGATGAAATCAGAAGGAAAAAAAGACCGTGAAATATCCTTATTCTCTCACGATCATATATGCAATATTTGTGAATTTTAACCACCTATGTCCATTATGGCAAAATAATAAATGTCAACGCTACATGTAATTGAAAATTTTCTATTGCGTTCGAAGCCACGTGCGAATATATATGAACATATGTCAATATGTGATCATGCGTGATCATTACTACATGAACTACACTATACATATATGATCAAATGTGAATTGGATAAAATAATCAGTTGCATCTGAATAAATCTATAATCTATATGTATGGCCATATATGATGAAAAGATTGCGCGTGAATATACTTAGCTAAAGTTCGCTAATACATAATTATGTATACGATTGTTTACATTGTTGTATTTATCTGGTAAATTCTTATTATAATTCTTTAATCGAATATATATATTATTTTTGTCGCTCAAGTTCCATTTGCCCCAATTGCCGCTATATATACTAACGCACGATAACGAACCGTCATGAGAGTGTGATAAAGGGTAACCAAATGAAATTGCCGAAAAAAAAAACAAATGTAACCGCGAAAATACAAACATTCTCAGAGTAACGTAGGCCCACATTTCTACGTCGCCGTGAAACCGCGACGTAAAGCAGAAAATAGCACGATTGTACAATGATAAAAAAAAACGACGAGAGGCAGAAAAGGACTCGAGGGTTCGGATCCTTTTTTGCGCTTGCTACGCGAGACTAGTTTGTAAGCACGATATTTCGCGATATAATTGTAACGTTTCAATTATCATCATTATATCCAAATGATCAGCCACTATTAATAATAATTATTGAGATTTATTATTAAACATTATTACCTAACGTTATTGATTTTATTGAGATGTTTATTCGCGTTATGAAAGTATTAAGATATGTAAAATCCTTGTATATTTGTGGATTATTACAAATTATTATCGAATTGCGGAAGCGCCAACACCGAAGGTCAAATGTAAATAATTTAAGGACGAGAGGTTGCTTTTACGTCAAAGTTTCTTGTGTCAAAGTTTACATTAACTTGTCCTATTTAACAGTGCCAAAGAGTTTTTGTCTTCCCCCAGGCATTGTAAGTACAAAATTTCATACTTATAAATTGTTAATTTTTATACGAAGAATATGTGAAAGGTAACGAAAAGATATCTTTTGCTCATCGTATAAGCTACTTTGACGTTGTCTTTAATTCTATATGTGTTGAACTATATTGTCGACTTTTTAAATTAAAATCAAATTTAAATTCATGCTTGCAGTAAAGGACGTTGTTGCTTAAAAATCTTTATATCCTGACACGGAGAGAACCAGAAAGGCTTGTCCTAGATTTTCTTGAAACTTTCGGTACGGTTTTAAAGATATTCACGTATCTTTTACCATGAAATATATATCTAGATATATATGTTCTTCAACGTTATATATAGACATGCCCTAATCCATTATAATCAATATGAATTGGTGAATATATATTTAAAATCAGGGCTTATTCAATAAAACTCCGATACATGGGTCTCATTATTTAGCACGAAATATAATTCCTGAAAGTTTCAAGTAAATCTAGAAAATCAGTCTTCCTGGTCTTCTCCTTGTAAGTTATTCAGAGTCAATATTAATATTCGTATTCTATAGATATATTTTAAATGATACGATGGAAATATTTTAGTTTTATAATAAGTTCTTTTTCTATCATAGGAAAAAAAATGTTTTCTTTGAAATTCCGAAATTCACTAATATTCAACCATATCAAAAGTTGTTAAATATTAAAATAGTATCATTTTCAAATTTTTAAACTTCCACTTTAAATCTTCCATTAATGAGAAGCCGGAAGAGTATAGATACCGACATTTACTCGGCAGAGAATCGGACTCAGCTCGAAAAACGCTAAAGTATTGAAAATTGAATGAAAAATATATGGTACGGTAAATGTCGGTAACTGTAGTTCTATCGACTTTCAAATATTTCTTTTTGTTTTATCTCGCTCGAGGTTTTTTCATCGTTGAAAATAAAGGAGTTGAAATAAATGTCGAGCGTTAAAACTATGGTAATAGTGAGAAGACGTAAACACGCTTATGCAATGTGAAAAAAGCTCGAGTACAGAGTATTCGCACTGTATAATATAGGTTCTCCATATCAAACCGTAAATAGCATGGCGTGGACTTAAAAAGGGAAAGGGGCTTTGCATTCATTATAATGCATATTTTATCCCGTATGATATGCGATAGGTTTTACTCTCGTAATTATTGTACTCTCCAATTCACTATATTTCAATTAATATAGACGAGGATCCAGTAAGAAGAATTAAATTACAACGTCGATTCGAAAAAAAAAACTAATACACGATAAGAAGAGCATTTTACCTACGCATAGCGAGATTATTTTTTCCTTTCATTCCTCGCGAGAGTTTTAAAGAGTAGATTCTCATTTCACTTGTTGAATAACACGCATCGGATATAGCAGCGAGCGATTAAAACGTACTTCACCGAAAAAGTTCACTCGTATTATATATATATATATAATATCATCAGCACTTGACACGCGAAAAAATCGACGGACAGAAAAAATTATAGAGAGACAACGTGTAAGACGAAGCGATAAAATGAGTAGATAACGCGCGAGCGCAGCTTCAAAATGAACACTAAACGATAAAGAAACATCACGCTACGCAAAGCTCTTATTAAACGGTCACTCAGGAATAAACTTTATGATTAAAAAGAAATCGCGATATTAAGTATATTATGAACAATTAACGAACGACCTTTTGTAAATACGTACAATTATATAGAAAATTATATATATATGTGTACATATATGTACATGTATATGAAAAAATACGTGACATAAATACATATATATACATATATATATTCACATAGAATTTGCACGAGCGAAAGTGCAAAGGTATATATGTGCAGAGCGATCGAAAGGACAAAGGATTATTATAATATATAGAGATAAACGAAAGTGATGCGATGTGTTGAGCGCGCGAAAGGGATTGTATTATCATTGTATGAACGAGAGACATTTCATCATATGCATGCGACCAATCGTATTTATGTATAAATGAATTTGAAGAAAAAGAAAAAAAAAGATTAAAAAAAGCAAACCAAAGAAGTAAAAAGAGAATCTATAGTCTCCGGAGAAAAAAATAACAACGAGCCATACGAAGAATACGTGCGTATGTGTGTGCGGTGTGTTTTTGGCGCCCGAGACCGGCGCCCAATCGATGAGCATCATATTCGACATTTTTCCGACATTATAAATATATATCACAAACCCTTTTTGTGAAGATACCGGTGCATATAAGCGTATATATTGTGTATACATTTCGGGGAGAGCGAGAGAGAGAGAGAGAGAGAGGTGGGGGAGTTTTAACGAAGTGATATATATGTGTTTATTCTGCGAGCGAATTATGGATAATGCGGGGAAACAATATGTATAATTCAGATTTTCATTGACTTAATACATGGGTTACATTTTTTTCTCTTCGATCGAGCCATTGTAATATGCGCGTGGAAAAGGTGTGTGTATGTGTGTACGTACGTGTCTTTTTTGCTCGATTTCTATATACGTGTTCTCAGCATCCATAGACGTTATTTTTAAATTCACGAAGGATTTTAGCGATTATACATACACGTATAAAATATATATGTATATATATATACATATGAAGCGAAGTGAGGAAAGCTGATGATAAAGATGATTATGATTATGATGATAACGCGTACGCTGGTGATTATGATGATGATGACGATGATGATAATGATGATGGTGTCCATACCACATCTCTCTCACTTACGTGTGCGCGACTGCCCTTGTACGATCGAATGTCTCGCCATAGGACGAAATAGAAACCTGACAAATAAAATAGAAATCGATTGAAATGGGTGTTTATGAGTCTCTTTATTTATTACCTATCATTCTTATAATCTATATATATATATATATTGATTATTGTTTTCTTATTAGACTCATGTATAACACTGCAATAAAAGTCTTTTAATTTATACAAAAAACCTATTTTAACAAAGTTTCATTTCAAAGAGTATTAAGCAGCTGAATAAACTTTGAGGTTCTATGCTAAACAGATAGTCTTCATTTCATTAACTTGCTAAAATATTTTTTTTTGGAGTTTTCTCCGAAACAAAGTATCTTTTTTATATACGTGTTTTTCGAAACTTGCACTATCATTTAGAGTATAAAAAGAAATTTAAATTACAAAAAAATGAATTCCCTTACAGCTGGAGGAAAATATATGAAAAAAGCTAAGTTAATTATTCCCTATATGTTTAATATATGGAAGAAGAAACAGACGAGTAAGAAAGGCATTAATTTTCAATTAAATTTTTATCAACTTTCCCTAAAGTAAGTGGGCCAAGCTTTTTTTACATTGAATGTCTTTTGATGTTCTAAATAATGACGTAGATTTCATATGTTGCCCCTAGGCTCTACTTTTTATTCAAATCTCGTTGGCATTCTTCTGTATTTCATTTTTTAGTTTATTTTTTCATGTAGTGTACATATTATTTTTAGGGGGTGTACAACGGATGGAAAATTCCTATCTTACCGGTTCTGGAATTTAACGAAATATAATAAAGACAGAGATTAATTTTTGAAAAAAAAAAAACGCTGTCAACTACTCGGTAATGATATAATCATTACGTGGTTCAAGTTTCAACAATTTTGTTTCACAGAGACTTTTGAATTACGAACTAATGTTTCGACGACCAAAATCTCTGTGAATTGTGAATGGAATTTCATAAAACTGAAAACATGCAATGTTTATATATCGTTATCGAGGTGGTGATGGAGAGTTTTTTCAAAAATTAGTCTCTATCTTTATATATTTCACATCCTCTTGAACTAGTAGTTCTTGGAATACATGTTTATTTGATAATACTAATCTCTTGTGATCACAATACTAAGGAAATCAGACTTTATTTAATAAATTGAATAAATGGATTGTCAATTTACCTAATATAAACTTATACTTATAATACAATAGAGCATATACGAAATTCAATATATTTTAAATGTGACTTTAATTAGATATTTATCAAGTCAAGTTACTGTTCAAGTAGCTTATAATTGATGCACAGCTATACTTAAATATAACAGTTTGAACATAACAAAATTAGGAATTTAAAAATATTAATCCATTGACCTTTCAACAAATAATTTTTAGTCTCTTGTTATACCCTAATTATAACGATTTCTTAAGTAATTATGTATGTCAAGATTCGAAATACTAAAGTTTGCAATTCCCTCCACCTAAGCCCGGTAACGTCATCTGTGGTTGAACTATTGAAACATATATCAATGCCTGCAGTCAGTATGGTCAGTTAAGTGTCGGTACTGTACTGTTTTATTGCCGAGAGCTATATGGCCTGTGCTAAGCTATAACTGCTAATTATCACAAGAGATATACCACAAATTACCAACTGATCATAATTTAGAATAGCCATATTCTAGACTTGTTGCAGCTTAGATATAATTGACCGAAATTATAAATTAATAAATCAAAGAAGAAAATTCTGTTAGCTTCCTAATATTTTATTCGAGTAATTACAATTTTGCAAGTACAATTGAATTTATCTAATATGGCAAAAGTACAATTGTAAATAAATACGCTAAATTAAAAACAATGTATTTGTATTTGATAGAAAGAAATTTAAATAATCGTTTAAATAAGTTTAAGGAAATAAAACATTAATAATTAACAAATCACTTCAGATCGCATAACTTTTTAATTAGCACATTGATGTTTGACAAAAAATTGAATTTCATCGAGCCGCATCTAGCATATGCGTATTTGAATTGTTAATAATGCGAAAAAACCACTAGGTTCAATTTCAGTATTGTTAGAAAGTGTCATTTTGAGTGAAGTTGATTTCTTGTGGAAAAACAATCTTCAATTATGGCGAGCTAAAAATACGAAAATTAAATTACTCCCTACGTTTTAATTATAATAAATCGTAACATACATAAAATACAGTAAGTATACGATTATAACTTGAATTAATGTGAACTAAAAGTAGTTATTATCTTCAAATTTATAAAGGATTACATTTATTATGAATATTTGATTTTATCTTCCAAAATATTTGTACAAGATTACAAAATAATAGGAAATTCCATGATTCATTCATCATTTTTAATCTAAATTGTTCTCTGTGTGTGTATATATATATAACAGTAATAATATTATTTACCAAAAATGCAGTCATAAAGCTCTTAATACTTAAATAACGTTATGTAATGTTTGCCTCGCAGGAATCATCAAAGACAAATCAACTTTTTACTCATAAAAATAGCAAACTTTCATTCAAACATTTGTAAAATACAACTTTATATACCGTGATGTATAAAAATAACTATACAGTTATATATGGACGAAATATGCGAATGTGCGTAAGTATGAGTAAAATATTAAAAATCTGAAACGCTGCTAAAGAAAAAGTACTAGAAAGATTCACGAAATTCACAATATCCGTATTAAGATGATCATCATTTTTTTCGAAAAACGTTCACAAATCCAGCATAGACTCTATCATTTCAGTTTGGAAAAAACAGCATCAGTAAACATATACAAAGTACGCGGGTGCAGTACCGCCTCATGCACGCAACTCATCTTCCAATAGTACATTTCCCTCTCTTCCACACAAAAAGGCACTTGCGGATCTGCACTGCACTCACGCGCACTCCCACGTTAATCCCCATCTGCAGTCTCGCGCACACGAACGCCTCGCTAACCTTTGTGTATATATATACTTGTTGCACGTACACGTGCATATACACTGCACACATATAGAGAGCGGCGCACGCGGGCATAGCGCCCAAGACGTTCTTGAAGGGTGTACGTGTATGTGCAACAAGTGCAAATCGCGCAACCGGATTCCTCGCTCGCCGCCACCGCTGGAGACTCGGCTATCTGCACCAGCTCCCAACCATACAACGCGTATGTACCCGCGAGAGCTTTGCACATTGCGCCGAGCTCTATAGATATCTATATGCGGTCTACAGTGAAGAGGGAGCGAGAGAGAGAGAGAAGGAGGAAAGAAGGAAAGAAAAGAGATAACGCGCGTCACGAAGGGAAGATCGCGCGGGTTAGTCGCTGCGCTGCTTAGCCATCGGAGAGAACGGGCCAGACTCGTCCAGCTTTCATATATATATATATATACATATATAGACGTCGAGTCGAGGATTATGACGTAGGCGGAAAATGCGCGTGCACATGCAGAGAGTGCGGACGGAGCTGCGAATGGCCAGCTCACATGTCGTGGAATTTCAGTGTCGACGCGCGCGACGGTATATATACGCGCTCGCCTATGGATGCGCATGCATATTTTACTTCCTGGTGGAAAAAAAAGGTTTTATCGTGACCGTATACTACGTTTTCGGATATGGTGCGAATTTTTCTCTTATTTTTGTTTTAGGGAATAAAAGGGCGTCAGTACGTGTGACTCTGTATTGTATGCTCGCTATATATATAATAGATAATCAAGTCTGTTGACGAGTACTGTTGATTCATCGTTTCGATTTCTTTCATAACGTGAGGCCACGCTATGTCACCTATGCGTTAACTTACACATTCTTTAATTTCTGATTGACTTTTCTACAATTACCTCTTTCCGATTGACAGTTAATTTCAAACATTTATCTGAAATATTTAATGGACCGATATTTTAAATGCATACTGGTATATATGTAATGCATTTAAAGTGTTACTTTTCGACTTACAAACATGATTATTTGCACGAATATCATCATGTTTTTTATTTATTGAGACAAATACATACACTATGATTACTCGTGATATAGTTATAATGATACATACGATAATCGTAATTATTTGCTCTTTATAAAGTCAGAATTGCTACTTCAAATTTTCAATTTTTTTTTCACAGTAAGTCAGTTTGGAATTATTCCACTGTGAGGCAAATCATATAGGTAAATTTTCAATGAATCAGACGAACAAATGAAACGAGAATTGGAACGTTATACTGTATTGCTGCATCGCGATGAGTAATAATGAGTATTTAAGTTCATGTGCCGTATTATAGACAACTTATATGTAACGCCGAATTTGGTGTAGCGCGAAATGCCAATCTGGTTTCTAATTTTCAATATGAACTTTTCTAAATAGGAATAAGAACTACACATGTATATATACACACTCCAATATCGACAGCAGTATATTGCTGTTTTTAATGAAACGCATAGTAATGCAATTGTTTCAACATTTCACGCAACTTGGAACAAAGTATTTTACTGTAGTACTTATATACATAATTGACAGACATAAATAGAATATCATCTCGTGTTAATATAGTAATCTTAACGCATTTCTAAGAAAATACAAGTCGTAGAATTAAATTTTAAGTTAATAAAGAAAATGAGTAATTGAATAAGCATAATCCTTATTCTTATTGTCTTACTCTTAATATTTGAAAACAAGCAAATTATTACTATTATAATATTGTTTTCACACAATCTATTTAAATATGAAAGGTTGTTAGAGAATGTCGCATTTATTAAACGGCTGATGAGCGGACAAATATTCTGCACTACCTATAATATTAAGTTGACTTCAATTTTCAAGATTTCCAGCATTGTCCCCAACATAGTCATGATTTTTCTACCATTTCACTAAAGTTCATAAGAATAAGTCAATTCTTTCAGGAGTCATCCTTGATTAGGTAACGGTATCCAATATAAGTAGGCATCTATTCTGTAGACATTCGATGTCACCTTATAAGTTTTAATTTACATACATATATGTATATGGAAGTATAAGTATACTGTACGACATTATCGATAAGAAAAGTTATCAGCGAAAAAAAGTACGTGTAGCTATGTAGCATCCCTTTAAGTGGGATATATCCAGTGAATCAGTTTTACGAAAATGCCTGCGTTATAAGAAAAACTTTGAGTAATTTTATTTACACAATTTAGTGAAATAGAATATTTTTTCTCAATCGTTACCGGATAATAAATATTATAAGCTTAAACTTCTTACATTCCAAATATAGAAGAGTGAATTTTAATACCTTATACACTTTGAACTGATCAGAGATTATAAAAATAGGAGTAGGAATTGAAAATTGAAATAATCTTTATTCAAAAGTTTAAACTAATATGAACAGTTTAAAGTGTAAATGTTAAAGTTTATGCTCGTAATATTTACTAATAATAAAAATATTAAGAAAGTATGAAGTATAGTTAATATAATATACGTGTAAACATACAAATATACAAAAATAAATATATCTAACAAATAGTACACGAGTCACACGGCATTTTCTCGCAGTTTGCTATTATACCTTGAAAACATATAGTGTCGATACAAAAATAACTTAATATTGGATCGTAAATCCTTTGATCGAAACTCGACAATTTTCTATCCATACACCCGGTCGATAGAGTTTTAAAGCTCCTAAAAACATACTTCATTATTTCCTTCGAGTTTCTCAACGTCTCGAAAAATTCATTGAACCGCTAAATAATGCTGATGAATCACGTGCACTATAAGCATAACGGCATATATATATGTATATAGGGAATCAAGTCAGAGTCAGCTAAATCGCGCTGTGAAATACCGCCAAAGACGTTAACGTGCTTACTCCAGTTAAAAAATCAATCGACCGAGTACATATTGTAATCCGCGTCAATTTAGCCGCGTGATTGTGGGAAGCATCGGGAAAATGCTATTTGCCTGGTATGGCGCGCATGCACAATGGATCATTCCGCGCGGATGGCACATTGCGCTTCTCTCTCGTGCTTACACATGTACACACGTATACATATGTGTGTGTATACGGAAGACAAAAGAAGCCAAGGGAGAGAAGGCATTTCCGTCATTATTGGATGTACTCGTGGCGCGACAGGAGTGTATCGTGTACCGTTAGTGCCCTAGACTAGTCCACTCGAATTTGGGCCTCGCCGCATGTGCTTCACCTTTCACTTTAGGCTCTCTTGGCATGATGTATCCGCAATGGTGTACAGTCTAGCAGAAAAACCGGTGGAAATTCAAAACAAAATCAAACTTTATGAAGAAATGCACATATTAGAGAATCGATTTAAAGTGACATTTTTACTGACAAGTTTTATAGCATCAAATGTAATTCATGTAAATCAATTATCAATTTACATTATTTAATGGTAATCAATTCTATTTTATTTTTTTACAGTGTTATAAAAAATTTAAAGTACATAAGCACCTCGAAGCTTAAATTCTATACCCAACGTGCACATGAAAAACAATATTCTCTAAAAGCGAAAAGCAACAATTATTATGTCTTAATACCTTATATATTTTAGAATCTATTTCTTATTTTGTTTCAGTGGTTGAAACGACTTAAGTAATCGCTAAGCATAAGTCGACTCCGCTAATGTTTCAAATCGAGTTTTAAATAACGCACCGACAGATTGCATTTTGAACGTGCTGTATAAGCTCAACAGGTATAGACTCGTGTTACACTTGCACCTGATCTTGTTCACGAGATTTCCTATGTTGGACAGCTCAAGAGAGAGCTATTATGCATAAACCTATTTGGTCCGAAAATCCCGTTAGTATTTATTGAGCAATTAGAATTCACAACATTTTCACGAGGAAATAATAAGTGATCATTAATTAAAAGATTTTCTATGCACAGAATTTTTTTTTTTAAATTCTTTTCTTTTAATGAAAGCAATAAGGATTTTCTTAAAACATCACGAAAATATTCTCATATGCTTTGATATATTTACAACTTATCTAGAATCTATAATGGATAAAATTTACATTTGTTTAAATAAAAGTATCTGACTATTATTAATCATAAATATGTATATTTCCTATCGAACTATCTGAAGAATACGAATTAATATAGAAGCAGCTTTCATCCAGTTACTCAAATTCGGTGAGCGAGAATTATCAGTATGATAAAGCACACCATGATAAAATATTTTATTTGTTTAAGTACTCGGTGATTAATAGGTATACCCTTGATATGCGAAAAATATTATTGATAAATTTCACGACTTACTGACATTATAAGCATTTACACGCAAACAAAACAAATAAAAAGGACTGTATTGCAGAATATTTTAATCCCTACTATTGAACTGCTATTGATTAAACAATTTTACTAACTGTAAAAACAACGCGCTCGCATGATTTGATCACATTTTAAAAGAATTTTGAAAATTCCAAATTCTTAACGTCAAATGTCTTTTCGCGAAAGGATAATTCATTTTACTACCTTTACTTGCAACTTGATAGTATATATATATATATATTTGGAGCATACATTTTTTCACCGTTACAAAGAAACAATACCTCCATGAGAAAGCAGAAATGTTTATCTAATAAAAAATTCTCTAGGGAGTATAAGTTGATTTCCGTATCTGTTCATGGATATACATATAAAGTCGAAACCCTATATAGAAGCTAAGGAAGGCTTGGAGGTATAAGGAAAGAGAAGAGAAACCCTCGAGTGAAATAAAATCTAAAAACACGTTTCGAAGAAAGGCCGAGAGAGAAGCGAAGGGACAAGAAGGAAGAGATGTTACCGCAGTGCTCCGCATTCTCTCGGGATAAAGGAATTCTTTTCCCTCCCTTCTTCCCACTTTCCATTTATAAAATTTCCTTTACTTCTTATATATATATATATGTGGACATAACTCTTTCTCTCTGCTTAGTTCATTCGTATTTATTAGCCGAAGTTGTTTTTCCCATATTATCTCGATTGGTTGGCATACGTGAGGTGATATAGATTTGCCTTTACGCGCTGTTTGGTATCTTTTCTTATTGTTTTGCCACTATAACTTTCCTCTGCATAACTTCTGGCATATAATAGGTATTTACATTTGAATACTTTAACACTCTCGCTCTTCCATGGAATAAAGCTATTATTTTCTATCGGCTTACTGCCGAAAATTAGTACTTCTATGTTTAAAAAATCTTATTAAATTGCTTCTTGTTACAACTTGTATTTTTTACAAAATGTTTATTCATTTTTCTTAAAATAATTCTATACTGACTTATTTTTTTTGAAAATTTTCATCATTACGTTGAACTTTTATTCAAATAATATTGCACCTTGCTTTTGCATAAAAGTTATATACCTAAGGAGCAATATAAGTAAGTAACCAACTTTAGAAATAGATATAAGAAAGACGAAGCTAAAGTTGTGATTTTCTCACAGCATTAATAAATAATAACAAAGCAGACGTTTAAATGCACAGACATGATAATTTTTGCTTATGTTATTTAAATACTAGCATATGCATTCTTTTTTATAGCAAAAGTAATGTATTTGAAGTGAGAATTTTTAGCATGACCCTATACTACACACACTAACAATCTCAATATAAGCTGTAGAAAGATTGGAGAATATTTTAAAATTTGTGCTTATAAGTCTGCTGTTTCATCGAAAAACGATGAAGTCAAACGAAACATGACTCGCGATCCGTCAATCTTTGAAAACGTGAAAAACATCGAGTGTAACCAAAATTGTAAGATGATGTACACCCTATGGTAATTATACATCTGTCCGTATACGAATTTCGAAAGATCCAAAACATTTGAAAATCTAACATGAAAAACTATACCTATAATTATCGATGTATAATATAGATATAGCTCTTGCATGATTTAATATTTTTCCGACAGATGCAAGTACTACAGGGTGTACATATGTGTATAGAAGTATATATATATATTGTGTGTGTGTGTATATATATATATATCTGTCAAGTCTTTCGCAAACCTAATGCATGATAAGAATTCAAACGCGTCAGTTCACTATTTAAGTAGATAATAGCAAAAATTGTTTTTGGCCTCTCTCGATGATTTTCGAATCATCGCGTATATATACCTATTCATTTCCTTGCTATCTTTCACCTCGGGAGGGGGTCAGCAGTGGCACGCACACTCGCGTGTGCAACAGCCGGCAAAATCACGAACGCCTGCAGAGCTGCAGAAGAGAGCAAGAGGAAAAAGCCCCGGCATAGCAGTGGAGAATCGAGGCCCAGCACCGGGAGTCGGTCTCGGTCCCTGTCTAGTGTCTACCCTATATCGTAAGTGTATATATACCCATACCCATGGGTGCACGCACTCGAAAATCTCATGCCGGCTGCTACGAGACGCGAGTGCCGCTGCTTCTGCTGCTGCTGCTCGGAGTGCTCGGACACAAGCGCCATGCGTGCGTATTGGTAGCAAATCCGACGTCGGCTCGATCGCCGCGCCATCTCTCGCCTAATCGCGCAGCAGCCCTCGCATCCCTAAAAATTTCCGAAAATCTCCTTTACGGGCAATTATTTTGCCATCCAGGTATGCAAAAGCCCAACGAGAGGCGAAAGCGCTAATTTTCCACGGGCGAAATCCCGCAATCTGGTGCAGAGGGAGGTTTTACGGTGGCGTCCGCTCTGATCGATCATGGCGCGAGCGTCGCCGGCGGAGGCACAGAGCGGCCGGGCGCTCCCCCCGTGCGCATGTTCACTCCGCTCGCACGGTCTCTTTCTGTGCTAGCATCTGGAGGTGAGTGGTCGTGTTGTGCGGTGTGCGTTCGTCCTTTCCTCGATAATCGAGCCGCTAAAGTAATCCCACTTTCGAGGTACTGTAGGCAAGCCATCCGCGAGTCGCTGTGTCGAATTATTGCAGTTGCGAGTACGTGCAATACGCGTGTGAGAATATTTTTTGCGATCAGGGCCCTTTTCGCGGATAAATTGACGTCGGCTCGTGGCGGCGCATGGCTCGACGTTCAAGTTTCGGCCGAGCTGCTGTCTAGGCGGTCGCATCCCCTTCGCATGCATATTGTAGAGTTTGTCATGGCTTTTTCGCTAAGTGTTACATTTGCGCGAGTTCCGCGATTTGCCGAGGATAAGCGGGAATTTCGGGAGTTTCGCGAAATACTAATTGATCGGGCTTTATTTGGGTGTGTTAGTCGAGATATATCTATATATACGGCACGAAGAGAGTAGTTACGCGAGAGAGCGAGAGTAAAAAAAGTGAAGTATGTATAACGTGTGCCGTGAAGAAAGTTGGCGACAAAAGTTCGGAAGCAGAGTATTGCTGATGTAACGGGTGTTAGCTAGTTAAAGAGAGCTGAAAAATGTCGCCAGAAAAGAAAGGAGAGAGAAAGAGGAGAAACCGGAAACGCAATAATGGCGTTCGCCGCTTGTCAAGGATCTTTTTTGCAACTCCCGCACACTCCTCGTTTTCGCGAACTACGCTAAATTGCTTTTAACCGAGTATGCTTCACTTTTTTCTCTGCTCTCGACGCATCGTAAGGTTCAAATAGTGAGAAATGCCATGGCAGCTCTGAAGACTTAAAGTGTGATAATCGCATCCTCCTGTACATTATACCCGTATGGCGAATACGCATGTACCTGTGTATCTTTCTCCCAAGATTTTTCGCTCAATTGTTTTCTAACACAACTGTTACAGTAGTGATATCGGCTATTGTTAAAAAGATCGAAATAAATAAATGCCAATGTAATTGGCATCCTGCACTCTGCAAAATTTCCGGCATGATAATCTCGTTCATCTTTCGCTTACGGTTCAAGTTCCATCTTCGAAACGTTCCGCTTGTGCAAGTAATTTGCGATAAATCAGTCAATTGTAGTCGAGCCTAAAATTGTTGCTTCTTAATTTTTTTTTGGCGTAACTTGATGAAAATGATCAAGAACTTCAGTAGCAGATGTTTTCCGATCGGGGCAGGGGGAGGCGAGGGATGATTGTAATTCAAAGAAAAACGTGGCAACGGAGCGAGTCGCGTCATCTATTCCGAGGAAGCAGAGAACGTCTCTCGGCAACGCTGCCTCCACTCTCTCGTGCAATGTACAAAATGGCGGACACCGATGCCTTTTCGAGAATGTTCACGGGAGCATCGCGCGCCACGTGGATGTCGTATTTAAATCATCTTCGGAGTCGGGATCGTTAGCGCGATTAAACAAGCACTTGTGTAAATGTGTGCTTTTAAATTGACGTATGCTGCACGTACTTTTTTTTTTCTTCTAAATTTAAAAAATATTTTTTTTACTAAATGATATAATAGTTATATTCCCTATGTTTATAACCAAGTTCGATTAATAAATGTTTTCATATATATTTTTATTTGTTTATTTGTTTAAAGCAAGTCAATTTAGAAGTAGTACAATTTATTCCTTCTGAATTTCATGAAATCGTGGCGAATAGTTATAGATCGATAGAGCACATAAATAATTTGACTAAATTTTTAAATTTCTTTTTTCAGATTTGACCAGACAGATATTAACAGGCATTCACAATGGGTAAGGAAAAGGTTCACATTAACATCGTCGTCATCGGACACGTAGATTCCGGAAAGTCGACCACCACCGGTCACTTGATCTACAAATGCGGAGGTATCGACAAGCGTACCATCGAGAAGTTCGAGAAAGAAGCCCAGGAGGTAATTAAATCTTTTAATTCATAAACGAAAATTCCTTTGTTTTATACGTTTTTAATGATGATACAAAATACTTAATTCATTTGCGGTTTCTACCAGAGGATGTGCATCTAATGATGGTTGAATGCGTCTGAAATTGATAAATGAAATAAAATTGTTTAAATACTGTCAAAAACATATTACTTATCATCTCTTTATGACTTTCAGATGGGTAAGGGATCCTTCAAATATGCCTGGGTACTGGACAAACTGAAGGCCGAGCGTGAGCGTGGTATCACCATCGATATCGCTCTCTGGAAGTTCGAGACGGCGAAATACTACGTAACCATCATCGATGCCCCCGGACACAGAGATTTCATCAAAAACATGATCACGGGTACGTCGCAGGCTGACTGCGCCGTGCTGATCGTTGCCGCTGGTACTGGTGAATTCGAAGCCGGTATTTCAAAGAACGGCCAGACTCGTGAGCACGCTCTGCTCGCCTTCACTCTTGGTGTGAAGCAGTTGATCGTTGGTGTCAACAAGATGGACTCCACTGAACCACCATACTCAGAGACTCGTTTCGAGGAAATCAAGAAGGAAGTATCTTCATACATTAAGAAGATCGGTTACAACCCAGCAGCTGTAGCCTTCGTTCCCATCTCTGGATGGCACGGAGACAACATGTTGGAGCCTTCCACCAAAATGCCCTGGTTCAAGGGATGGGCTGTTGAACGTAAGGAAGGCAAAGCTGACGGCAAGTGCCTCATCGAAGCTCTCGATGCCATCCTGCCACCCAGCAGGCCCACCGACAAAGCCCTTCGTCTGCCCCTTCAGGTAAATATTATTCATTTCTCAAGATACAGAACTAAAACAAAAAAGTTATTAATTTTATTCTGCATTATGAATTTGTTCTTGTAAAAAACCTATAAAAATAAAAGTATTTAAAAGTTAACTTACCTGTCGTAGTTTGAAAATTAAAGTTAATTTATAAAAATTAATTTTAATAAATTAACAGAGCAAACAAAATCTTGTATGTATCAATTAAAATGATGAGAACTCCTATTTACTTCATTTGCGGTTTCTACAGAGGATATCAATCCATTGATGGCCGAAGGCGTCTGACATAAACTAAAAATCTTATATTTGAAATAAATCTATGTATAAAAATTAATACTCATAATTTTTTCTCATTGTGTTACAGGACGTATACAAGATTGGTGGTATTGGAACGGTACCCGTCGGTCGTGTTGAAACTGGTGTGTTGAAGCCCGGTATGGTCGTCACTTTCGCGCCGGCTGGACTCACTACTGAAGTAAAGTCCGTCGAGATGCACCACGAAGCTCTGACAGAGGCTGTTCCCGGAGACAACGTTGGTTTTAACGTTAAAAACGTCTCCGTCAAAGATTTACGTCGTGGTTACGTAGCTGGTGACTCAAAGAACAACCCACCCAAGGGTGCCGCTGACTTCACCGCACAGGTAAAAAAACCTTTCATATTAATTTTAAAAATTATTCAGATTTATTTATTGTACAATGATGAGACTTATTTTTTTAATCATTTGCGGTTTCTACCGGAGAACTTTGTTCGGTGATGGCTGATGCGTCTGAGTACTATAATAAATCAAAATTAATTGCTAATTTTTTTAATTTTTGTATTGTTTTCCAATAATTTGCTATGTGACAGATCATTTTTGATAATGCATACAGAGACAATGAAATGATTCTTCATATATAATTATTGATTTTAAAATTATCAGATCATTGTAATTGTATCATTAAAATAGTTAATTTCGTCTATTTATAAATATTAAATTTGTATTACATAACTGAAGTTTGAATTTAATAAACTATTAACAAATTATAATAATAAATTTTAGCACAAAAACAAAACAAATTAGCAATTATTATGTAAAAACAAATTATCTAAACAACAGTTGTAAAAAGAAATGATATTCGATCACTAATCAAACTCAATCTTTCAGGTCATCGTGCTCAACCACCCTGGTCAAATCAGCAACGGTTACACGCCTGTGCTCGATTGCCACACGGCTCACATTGCCTGCAAGTTCGCCGAGATCAAGGAGAAGTGTGACCGTCGTACCGGAAAAACCACCGAGGAGAACCCCAAGGCTATCAAATCCGGTGACGCTGCCATCGTCAACCTCGTCCCAAGCAAACCCATGTGCGTAGAGTCCTTCCAGGAGTTCCCTCCCCTGGGACGTTTCGCTGTCCGTGACATGCGTCAAACCGTCGCTGTCGGTGTCATCAAGGCCGTCAACTTCAAAGATGTTGCCGGAAAGGTCACCAAGGCCGCTGAGAAGGCCCAAAAAAAGAAGTAGTCTTAGTTTCCGCGCAATCGAGCTGACGGACGGCTACAACCCGCAGCTGTCCCGGAGTCCAACGGCGGCGCTCCCAGCAGCAGCACTATTACCACCATCGCCGCCACCGCTACGCCGCGCCTTTTCTTCCCCGCGGAGCTGCTACCAGCGGCGCAACCCCGTTGCTGCTGACCGGCTAGTCCACCTACCGAGGCGGCTTCGACGGCACTTCTTCCATCGTAAGGAGTTCCGCAGGAAAGGAAGCTCGCCCGCTTCGCGTACACATTTTTTCTGGAAGGTTGGGAGCGACGAGAAGATGGATAGATGGGAGGATATACGTGCTGTCAACTGCGCGCCGCCAATGCTATATATATAATTTGTGTACACCTGTTTCACAAAAAAGTACGGAACAAAAGAAAACATCAGCAACATCAACAAAACAACAACAACAACAACAACAAAACAACAACATAATTTAGCTCAGCTTAATTATATTTTCTAATTATACGGAAATAATAAATCCTATATCTGCGATACTCGAGAAACATCTCATTTTTTTTATTATTGTTCGTTGTTATTTTTTACTTGAAAAAAAAAAACGTCGACGCAGTCATTTTTCACTTGCACACAAGTTTATATATATAATGTCAATTGTGCGTCTGGCGTTTCGATTTTTTTTTTCTTCCGTCGTTTCGAATTTTCCAACTTGTTCTCTAGCTGATTGTATACTGGAATGAGGAGTAATTTTTATAAATGTTACTTTTTAATAACTAATCCTTGGATAATAAAACTAAAAAAAAATGAAAAATAAAAACTGAACCAAATATATACCGGTATATCGGAGGATCTAATCGCCGACTACTTTTTAAACTGTTGTTTGCTTTCCTCGATCATTCTGACTACGGAGAGAGTATGACTGCTGAATAAAAAAGTTTTAATGCATTTTCTACAAAAAACCATTATTATAGCATTTTTTAACTTCCAACTCTGAAGTCTGATAATCAAGGAAAAACCGATGTTTCTTATCGCATACATGCACTTTTTAAACAAATCTGAATCCACTTGATTACTGTATCTAATTTTGATTTGTGACAGTTCTCTGTACATACATAATTAATGGTAATAACGATTGAGCGCGAAATAAAGAAGCTATGGAAAACAACTTTGAATTAATATCTTTTTTGACCAGTCATGTAGATACTTCACAAATCCTTAGACAGAAAAATTGGACAAAACGTTAGTTTTAATCTATATACCTATAGATATACGTATATTCTTAAATAATTCATTTTATTATGTACAATTAAAATTAAATATATAAAAGTACAATTTTAAAATAAAATAGAATTAATAAATCGTGAAATTATAGGAACTTACATATTTTTGTATAGATTGCACTGATTGGTTGTTTTAGGGTACATTCGTGGATGTCTGAAACAGCTTTCAGACCAATAGAATTATTGAAAGCCGTTTTCCTATTGATTAATCGCTCTACCGACAGTATCGAATCGTGTGGATATACCCTTACGTACCTAAATATGTTGAGTTGTCCAATTTATAATGACCGGTTGACTCGGGTAAGGTTATAAGAGCTGCAGACTACAGCTCGTCGAAAAACGTGTACTAAGTATATTCCTCAGTAAACATGACATGTTTAACATTAGCAAAGTCAGTTTTATCAAAAATAGTCTGCACAGGACCGACTTTGACTGGATATGGAGTAAGTGTTTAATAATTTATATTTATTGAAATATCTTAACCATAAAAATCATGTTATCGGTAGAGTTCGTTTCTATAGAATAGTTAAAAAGACTTCAAAATTTTACCATTTCTCATTTGGTAAATAACTTTATTATTAGTAACTGTCTAATTTAATCTTTTGCACCTTGACATAAATGCTGTTTAGTTAGTTCTGAAGAGTTTTGGACAATTCGATGAATTTAATTTTTTTTTTTTTAAATTGGCTAGACCCAGTACCTTTTTACACCCAATTACTAAACTTTGGAGATGAATACAAAATAGAAATATATACTTACTAATGATATTTTTGGGATTTTAAAAGTAGCACAACTGCAAGTCCATATATATATATATATGAAATAATTGTGTGCACTTTTAAGGTCTGATAATGCTTTTAACACAAAAAATTCTTTAAATTAAATAGTTTTAAAAAAAATTTTAAATTATTTTTAATTTCCATTTTTAGTTACAGCAAGTGAGAAATAGATGGGCAAAAGCATGGACCAAACGAGATATTAAAAGGAGAAAACTAGCTAAAGAATATGCTCCAGAAAGATTACGACTCGTTGCAATGAAAAGGAATGATATTCTTCCAATAGAAATTAGAGTAAGACTCAGATCACTTTATAAGTATTTTTCAAAGTCATAATACTGTTTTAATATAATAATCATGTTCAATATTTGCATTATTTTATAGGATCTAGCTAGTAAAGGTTTTGATGATATTCCTCGGCAATCTGCTTTGAGACAATTAACACCACGCTGTGTTATAACTTCAAGAGGTCATGGAACTGTCATAAGATGGAGAATTTCAAGATTTATTTTCCGTCATTTAGTTGATTATAACAAAATGGCTGGCGTTCAAAGAGCAATATGGTAGTTTAATAGTTTGCCTAACGATTGCTTTTCAAACTGTATAATAGCTTAATACATAATATTATTAAAATTAAAAAGATTTATTATATTTAGAATTTATATTCAAACATTGAACTCTTTCTTTTCATTGAAAACCATTATCTTAAACGTTTATTTTAAAATATAGAAATCTTTTAGAAATTGTTTTTAAAATTAGAATTTAATTTACACATTATAAACATTAAGAAATATTACTTATGTCGACTGTAATCTATTATAAACTGACAAAGATCTTTCTATCGGTCTTACTGGTTGCCCATTAATATTGATTAGACTGTAAGACCGATAGAAAGATCTTTCACATTATAGTCGTTCTTCCTAAAAAATTGGTGCTAATATATAATACTGTGTGTATTAAAAAGGTAACCCAATAATTAATGGAAATTTATTTAATTCAACTTATTATTGTACATTACTTGTAGAGTCTTAATTTATTAAAGTTTATTTTCTAAATATTTTAATCTAATTACAAAAAAATATTTCTTCAAGAAAATTGGTAGCTAAACTCGTAGATAATAAAAAACTTGATAATGTTATTCACAGATTTTTTACATAACCATGGTCTATCCTGTTTCACAGTTACCAACAATTTTTTGACTAATATACAATTTCTATATCAAAATTAAAATATAAAATTTTATTTTATTTTCATATACAGGAAAACCAGCTAAAATATTATACTATTTTGATGAGAAAAAAGACAGAATCAATAAAGTAGGATTGAGAGCTTTCTTAAGAATTTCTGCTATTTAATGTCACCAATTTTTTTATTGCAAAACAATCTTCCATTTTTGAATGTAATAAATGTATGCAGAAATTACACCCAGAATTTTTCGGTATTCAAATTATATTCAATATCTACCTACGCGTCTGAACCCGTTATTGATAGGGTTTCTAGATTTTTCAATCATACTTTGTTGAATCTCGATGCAGTATTTTCTTTTTGAAATTTTGCAGTGTACGGTTGACTAAGCATCGTTATTGTCGATCTCCAACACGTATCACACGTTTTTATGACTGCATTCGCGCACCTGCGCCTAAAAAGCCTCAAGCTGGTTTACCGTCGTACCGCTGCAGAATATCACAATGATTATACCACTCCGAGATATATGTCTATATAACACTTTTTTCACGCGCGAATCCGAAATAGACCCTTTCGCACCCAACCATTTACTACTACCAAAATATTTATGAAAAATGCTCTTATTTTTACATATAGAACTTGCTTTATTTTGAAAATCTGCCATGATATTGTCACACGAAAGCTGCAAAATAGTATATTCCTTTGTAAATTGTAGCCTATAATACTATTTTTTAACATACTGGGAACTTAACTAGACTTTGAGTGCCTGATTTTGGGGGTGCAAAAAACTAGCGATCGCTAAAAGATACATTATTGTCTTCACAGTATTTAGTGTCCGGAAAAATAGGCATCGAAAAACCAAATTTTATACCTGGCGTGTTAAAAGATAATATATTGTATGCCAAGGGCATAAGTAGGTGGACTTTTTTTTAGACCGAATGTGGAGTTTGCAGTACGAGTCGAAGGCAACCTCACGAGCTCAATAAGACCACTTATTGGTATGATGAAAGCGAATCTGGAGAGTAGATGAAACGCCACCGATATTTTCCACAGACTTTGATCGAATCATCACCAAAAAAAGCATGGCATTTTTAGCTATATTCTAGTCAGAAGTCTCAGGAGTAATCTTGTCAAATTTTTTGCTCTTAATCTAGCTGTTTTCCCTTCTAAAATAACTATAATCCTTCAAAAAAATAATAAGTCAGCTATTAAAATTATAATATGAATTATAATTTTGCATTAATAAAATGCTTACTATGGTATTAAGATAGGAGGAAAGCTATATCTAGTTCATGAGAATTTAGCCAGGAGCTTAGCTACATGATTCCACTAACATTAGGTCTAGTTTTTAGGAAACTTAACCCTACTGAAAAATCTCACCTGAGATCTCATGCCAAAATCTCATGTAATCATTTTTTTTTGCTTTTTTGCACGTTTTAAATCGCTTTTAGTCGATTAATGACTGTTTTCGAAAAATTTTTATTTCTATTGTCAAAAATTTCCTAAGTTCGAATTTTTCAAAAAGTCATTAATCGACTAACAGTGGTTAAAACAAGCAAAAAAGCAAAAAAAATCATTACATGAGATTTTGGCATGAGATCTCAGATGAAATCTCAGGTGAGATTTTTCAGTGGGAAATCCACTTACGACCACCTAAATTGTAATTAAAGTAGATTATGTAAATCAACCGATCCATCCGATGTAGATCTGAAACTTTTATTAGGTTTTACAATAAAGACTGCTATACTTTGTCATTTTGTAAATCGGCAATTTACTTTAGAATTCCGTATTGTAGCAAATATATATATCTGTAAATCTTGCAATCTGCGAACTTTCATATTACTTTTCAATGATTTTACCTGTCCGCGAATCATCTTAATTCTAAATTACTTGCATTTAGCTCGAATCAACATAGGTATCTCTTACTATAAAGAATATTAATGATCTATTCCAATAGCAACCATTGCCACCCAGACGATCACAGAGCCGAGAAAGTAAATGAATTGGAAACGAAGTTTTTTCAGGGCCAAAAAACATCCTGGGTCGGTATACTGGCTTACACGTACCTCTTAAAACTGTACACGCAAAACAAAATTACGAAATTCATTTATCTTCTTTTCGAGATACCCATCGTTTCTAAACTACGTCCCTATCTCTGTAAACTCTCAAGATATTATGTCCATCCTTTGACTTCTTTTGTACAACAGCTCTTACACGAATGAGAATAGAAATAAAAATAACGCGCGATAACACTTGACGCGCGCATGACACTGTGCCGTTGCGGGGAATCAGACCTCGATCACGCGATTCGCTTCATATATTTTATGAATGATAAACGATGAACCTGCGCGGCTTGTTTACTGTCAATCCCGCGCTGCTCGCTTAAAATTGCGCACCTAGCTAGACAATAGGAGATAACGCAAGGGCAACGCGATCTCGTGAAACCCCAACAAACACACACCTCTACAATATGTCGCGTATTTGAAAAGTAATTATATGTGCGATGTGCAATATGATGTAAAACTGGGGGGTCCAGTGCTGCACAGACTTATTTACATAATTTGATTGTATTTAGACTTCCCCCGATAAATTAATGCCAATTGATAAACTTGTAACTTATAAGCAACAGAGATGTTATAAATCTCGAATGCGAAAGATCGAATAAGCGGACAAAATTATTATGCCGTTAATTTAAATACCGTTAATTTATAGACTTGCAAGCAAATTCAAACGATACAAATTATAGTTACAATATGTTTACTTATTTTTTGTTCAGTGAATTAATTCTGTTATTTATTTTGCAGCACTAAAAGAAAATTCATTCATTCGAGTAAATATTTCTTTCATTATAGATACTAAAGAAATATATATTTGGAAATATTTACTTCAATATTTGAATCTAGGAATATTTTCTTCAGTGTACTCATCATAACAAAAGCTGCTTAATTGGCAATTTGAATTATAAGTGCAGATTGCAAGTTAAGCAGCAAGTGACGAAAAATTCAAATACTTTGCATTAGAAATTCCAAATTTTGACCCACTCCGTAAGACTATTCTCCGTATTTGTTGAACAGCGCATTCGACTTTAATATACCCAGGTACGTTCATATAATTTCGAATAATAAAAATTTGGTGTATTTTTATTTACACTTTCTAGAGTTTTTAAAATACTTTATAATGGATTCCTTTATTCTACTATTCTACTTAACAGCATCGTTAAATCCAGTCTGAAGTTTCTAAAAGTTCGAGATATGTATTATCCTTGTATAGGTACTAATGATTTATTAGATATTTTAGCACTTTTACATTTTTTTTATTTCACAATTGCTTACAGCAATTACTTCATTGGTGCAACAAAAATAAGGTGATAATGTTACTTAATTAAAAATTTTCTTGGCTAATCTTCGAAGACTGAGAAATTGTATTTAAAATTTAAATAATAAGCTTATAACTTTTATTAGAATAGGTTTTTTTTAGAAGATCTTTAGATAACCGACAATTTCTCTATACGATGTTTCGCTGATAAAGTAAATTGTATTAACAGGTTCAATAATATCCTAAACTATACATCATAAAAAGCTCTACTATAAATACCAACAAACAGTATATTCGAGTAGTAGGTTTGTATTTGTATTTAATCATTTAGATATTTTAAAAGAATTTAATTATTTTTGTTGTATCAAAATATAAATAGCTTGAAAATCCATAATGAGTTTGGTATAGGGAAATTTTGTGACATTGTTTCCCTTAGCTACTACTCATAAACCAGCTTATGGGTCTTAGAAACTGGTATAATTAAACGCCCTCAGTTTAGGCTCTCGGTAAAATAACACTTCGTGTACAGGTAAATGACACCCAAAAAAAATGTCAAATGACACCCAAAAAAAATAAATATTCATACACTTTGGAAAAATATCTATAGTCTATCAAAATGAACGAGATTTATGATTTTGACTTGTAAAAATGAAATACTTAGAAAAGATAAATTCTATACAAATAATTGTTAAAATTAATGCAGCTCTTAACAATCCAATTTCAAATTACGTTACGAATTATGCACAAGTTTATACTGTTTTGTAGTATAGATATTTATAATTACATTATTCTGCAGTGACTATGCATAAAATATTACGAAGAAATGTGACAGCAAAAAAAAAGATTCAAAAGAAGATGTTACGCATCGTATGTAGAATCCCGCACTGTCATAACAAGTAAAAACAGTAAGCGGGCTGTTAATGGCTTAAAAGGGCTTTTTCCTTAATTAACTTTTTGTGAGCGCGATTTTTGGTAAGAAAAAAAGACACTACGAAAAATGTAGTCAAAATATCTAAATAACTATAATTGTATTTATAATATAAACTGTGGAAAGCAGTGCAATCTACAATATAATGAAATCTCTACATAAACGTAAACAAAATTAAGTATTAAAATTATATCAATCTATATACAATTATTAAAATATTTTTTTTGCTCCGAGACGTTATTTTCAAAAAGTATGTAATATATATTCGATCGAATCATTTAAAAAATTCGACACCCTGATCATTATTCAAGTATCAAAATACTTGGCTTCTACAGTCTCCCGATCTAATAGCTATTATACATTGCAGCCCCGACTTTCACGCAGAAACCCCCAACAACTATGATACTTATCAAAGAGAATGACTCAAATGTATATACGAGATTCAAGTAGTGGCGGTACGCGTGAGATCATCCGTTGCGCATGAGTGGCAACAACGCTTGGACGATAATATACGCCAACTCCAGTGTTCGCGTTTACGGGGCGGCGATCGGTCGAAAGTGAAAAGCAGCCACGCGTTAACTTTTTATACAGGATTATTAGCTTTTTGAGTTTCTTCATAATACGTGCATTCATCATGTTTCGGTTTTTATCTATAGGCATACGGAGAAATATTTCGTGCTTCCAGTTTCACATTTGAAATCAAGAAAAACTATACGATAAACAATTATTTATGACTAACCAGGAGTCGGACGATGCCTTTAAATTAAAAAACATATTAATTTATGACAAGGTAAGGGATTCAGCATGCGCAAATTCAGTGAACTATATTTTTTTGTTCGGCAAACACAATTTCACGCGTCCCGCAGTTTCTTTATCATATACTTAAAAATATAATTGCAAATGTGTATGTTTATACAGAAACCACAATTAACAACGTGAAATTTTGTTAGAAAATGTTTCCATCTTTTTTCACTATTGAATGCTATGGGTAAATATGATCGTTAGCTAAGCCTAACATTTGTAAAGTTTCGCAATTGGACGTATGCCTGTTTATGTTCTTGAGTAAACTAAACTTTTTGCTAAAAGTCTCCTAAAACTAGGTTTCAGTTGAAGTCCTGAACGAATTGTAATTATCTTTATACATACACTATTTTCGATTTACAATGAACTATTTCTAAAAGAAGATAATTGGGTAGGAATGTTTCAGTTATAAATTTTCAAATTATATTTGATACTGCATTTTCGAAAATAATTGTACTTTTAATTTTGCAACTATCCTATTTGATAGTTGTATCATTCATTTTTAGACTCCTTTTTTTTTGTTTTTGGCATTTCTTATAGCTAATTAATTCTATATCAATTCTATATTATGCATCTATTTTATTTTAGTTGATGCTATTTTATATAAGGGTTCAATTTATGAAATTAATTTATTTAAATGTAATTATATAATTATTATGAACAAGTTATTATCATTATATAAGCTTATTAAACACGCATACATATATAGATATACATAAATAAACATCAATGGTCACCTTCGAGCTGCTACTTTGACATGCATCATTTTGCACTTCATTCATCTCTGCCTATATCCATTTTTGTGCTTCGAATAACTTTTAAAACCATTATCTGTACGAAAGATTTATATAAAAATTTATTTAGAACGTTAAAAAGACGAAGAAAATATTTTTTTTAAATATCGTCATGCATTTTATTAAAGTGAATATATCCTGAATTACGAAAATGTTTTCAATTCCATAAAATATAAAAAAATAACTAGAAAACACTTAAATAAAAATCTTTATCATTCAGCAAGAAGAGTGACAAACTCGTTTATAAAAATTAAAATAATCATAATGATTTATAGGAAAACAAATTCAGGAACAAAATAGTACACTTTGATGCTCAAGCTCATCGGCAAACACCTATGCTCCCTAGTTGCACATATTATTTTCTCATACATGGAGCGCAAAATACTGTGTATTTTCTCCGTTTATGTAAAGGGAAAGTGAACTATTTTACTCCCAAGGGAGCTAAATAAGTTATTTTGCACCCTAGGGAGGGAAGTGCTATTTTGCTTTCTCTACATAGACGGAGAAAATAGTATTTTGCTCTCATAGTGGGAGAAAATTATATTCCTGTAGGCACTTATCAACCCCATAAAATCTGATTTGTAATAGTATTTGTAAAACGGTTTTATAGTATCAGCACAAAGGTTATATAAGATAGCACTTAAAACAGTACTAAGCGATAACAGCTGTACTGTATTTTATTTTGTAAATATTTACAGTATTTTCAAAACTTCAAATATTAATATGAACTTGTTATACAATTAAAAATTTCTGAGTTTAAATAGGACGAAATACGATGTATGTAACATGCGAGCTTTTTATAAAAGCGTTCCCACATCGTTTAAAGTATAAATGTTTTTAACGATACCATCTACGAGAATAATTGAAATGAATAATGTCGTTAATTACCAAAATAATCTTTTAAATAATGTGTCTAGAAATCGCAAGTACCAGAGGAAAATAAAAAGATAATACTATAAATAAAATATGATTTATTAATTGTCCTCGAGCGTTAGCCCGAAAATGTTGAGCACTCACAGTAGCTGCTGATAAAATCAGGTGTAAATAAAAGAATACGCGCCGTTGTAAGCAGGATGATTTTATGCGGTAGGAAACTAGCTTGTATTCAAACAGTCAAATCGTTTAAATGTATGGATAGAAAGTTCTGCGATGCGTTTTTGATTAAACTCAAACTGATAAAGTGAAGTTCAATAAAAACAATTCGATTAATTATAATATTTGCAATAACGATCTAAGGAAATGGATGCAACTATTAAATAACAGAAATTTAACCTTTTAATTTTATACTTTGGTAAAAAAGAAGTAGTTTAAAACTATTAAGAGTAATCTTTAATTTGTTATATCTTTTTTTTAATGCAGAAAATTGAAAATCTCTTTATTAAATTAAATTAATCTTTACATCTCTGTCTATAAATTGTTTACAATATTTTCAATACAAAATATCGCTTAGTTTATATCCAAGGCGCGAGAGCAAACATACTCGCTTAGTCTCTATGTTTACTCTGTACATGGATGACTATACTAATATGTTATCGCGGAGACCCTAAAGGAAGCCGATTCTAACTATACTCTTACCTGAACACTAAAACTGATATTTAACAAAACTTTAAGCGCTTACACATACTTTACATACTTGGCTTGATTCTCAGTTGTATGCAGAATTTTGAATTTGGAGAAATTTTAAAATAGTCTTGTGTTTGCATGGTTTGATACGACTGGGTATGTCCTCCGGTAGAGCGACAATCAATTGCAGTTTCATACTTTTTTCATTCAATTTTCAATATTTCATCATTTTTCGAGTTGAGTCCAATGTTCTCTGTAGTCCATAGAATTAGGTTCCTTAAACAATCCAATCTATTTCTAAAACCAGATATACTTACTTAGATTATATAGAAATCTTCAGCTACAAGAATATGCTGAAGTTTGTGAAGAAATACGTTGAACAATTTGTTTATCGGAAAAAATTCAATAAAAATTAAAAATGTCACACTATAAAATAGTTAACTTTTTTATACTTTGCGAATTAATAAAAAAAAATAAAAAATTCTGTTAGTAAAACTCTTGAAACCATAAAATCACTTTCAATTTGGTTCATATGCTCGTACGTATATATTTTAAGCTTTAGTAGTTAAAAATTATGTTTAAATTAAAAAAATTCGAAATATATTTTTAAGACTGTAATGACATCACAACTTTTTATAAGTTTACTAGTATGTATGTACAAACGCGAAGGGATGGAGGATATTATGTACCTCGTTAATTTTCCAACGCCTTTTCATGTGCACACGGCGAGGTCTTAAGTTCTCATGTTTATCAGTATTGGAAACACGAATGCATCACGCAAACTGCAAGCAAAGATATTTAATTAAAAACCAACCACCAACGTTCTTCCATTCTGTATTTTTAGTTCATAACCACATTAGTTGAGCGTTAGTAGCCACAAAACTTTCTTCCACGACCTCAAAAGCTAATAATTAAATACACTCTTAACACAACACTTTGTTAATGATTATAAAAAACATTAATGGTCATTTATCTAAAAGATTAAATTTTCTCGAATTTTCCTAGTTACGCTTAAACAAAAGGTTTTTCCACGGATGATTCATTTTACTGAAATTACAAAATTTAAAACGATATACATAAAAATAAAAAATTGTATAAATAAATTAGGTAATTCAAATATATACATGCTTAAATACATCATCTAATACATATTTTCAATATGTTTATAAGGAGATTGGATAGTATATATGTAACAAAGAAAATAAGTATATTATCAATTATTTATAATCCGTGAATTTTTTATGCGCAAATTTAGGTATTCTTTAACTTTAGCTAAAATAGACCCTTCATTATATAATTTGTTGAGAAACGTCACGACTGGGAGATTAACCCAACTGTACATATACTGTGTTGAGTATGCATCAACTCTATACATATCTGTATATTGAATATTTAATAGCTTCACTAAAATAAGCATCCGATCGATATTTTGATTTCGGAATCAGTTTACACGTTTAGTATCTCCGTTCTATAAAATAGTGGTTGGAATAGATGTGTAGAAAGCTAGACTTGTTCGTATGCTTTATTTAATAAAGAAAATTATTTAGAACTATTTAGTAACTAATTCTTGTGAGTGAAGATAAAGAAGTTTGTAAAATTTTGCCATTTTCTTTTAATTGCTTTGAAAGTAATCGATAATTCTAAATGCACTGATTGTGTAAAGAACTGTTACTTATTAATGAGCATCTAAAAGCCGATTTTTATATTTTCAATTAGGTATGCTGCATCTGATATTTAATCAGGATAGAATAAATTATCCCTGTACTGAGAAAATAAATGTCTTGCATTAAATAACATTTATTTAATTTTAATGAATGTGGATTTGAATATGGCGAATTGAATATTCATTTACTGTTAATGAATATTTCACTTGAAAAGGTGACTTATATAAAATCCGCCGTGTCTTAATAGTTAAGAATTGATTTATTAATATCAAATGACACAATCAATTAACGCCAAAAATGTTGTATTTGAATTTATTAATTCCGTAAGTTCAACATTGTGATATATATATATACACTAAGTCTCTCTCTCTCTCTCTCCGTCCAATGACCTCCAGATTTATCTGCAAGTTCCTGCGGGTGAACTTCTGGAGGGCATAGCTCGCCTGTCCGATGCGGCACGACTGATGTCGATGTAGGCCGAGCGCTTATCCCTCCGTCTCAATACTGGCAAGACCAAAGCAATTTTATTTGGATCTCGTAAATACGTTAATGATTTCGTCAAAATGGGATTGCCAGACATTGACATAGGGGGGGGGGGGGTGCTTTGGTCTTTTTTCGACGCCGTCGTGAGCTCGGTCTTACGTTAGATAATAAATTAACATGGAAACTGCAGGTTGATTGTGTAACGAAAAAAGTCAATAAAGCCCTTTACAGCCTGCGGTTTATAAGGGCATGTACCACTGAGACTCTTCGCAGAAGGCTGGTTGAAGCGTTAATTCTTCCCCATCTTGACTACTGCACTGTAGTATATCTTGACGCGTCCGACGAGCAGAGAACACGACTACAGAGACTTAATAATACATGTGTGCGATTTATCTACACCCCTTATAGAAAGTAGCTGGGATGGTTGCGCGTTGACAGTCGGAGGATGTATTTTACTGCCATTATAATGTATAAAATCCTTCGACTTAATGAACCAGGTTATTTAACGGCTTTTTTCAATAAACACCAGCCCAGGTGCGCTAGTATAGGGGTGATGCACAAGAACTCTCGGTGCCAAGAGAGCGACCGGAATCTGGCATGAGATCTTTCCAGGTCCAATGTACGCGCTCTTGGAACTCTCTCTCAATAAGTCTGCGCAACCTTCCATCTTTGTGCGGATTTAAAGCGGCGGTCCTTACACACCTCCTCGGGCTCGATCCCTAGTCACACGGAGACGGGACCTGTGATCTTTGTGCGCCAAATATATTTTGTTTTGTCCCCTATACATCGTTTTTAATTGTATGAGTGTATTTATTAGTGTGAGTAGGTGCATGTATGAAATGAGTGAATGTTTAAATTTTAGAATACTAAATTTTAGAATTGACTGATAGATATGGACCGCTTAGATATTTACCTTGTTTGTTTGTATTTTAAATAGGACGCTCTGTGATATTACTCTAAACATTTTAAGACTGATTTTTTTATTAAATTTTAACTTATGCTGTGATATCATAGATAGAAAGTAATTAAGTGCAATATTAGTTTATAGATTAGTGTAAAAGAAGACTGTATTTTATATAATGTAAAACCATATGGATATGGTTACTATTCAATTTTGTATTAATTTGCAAATAAACAAATATCTCTCTCTCTCTCTCTCTCTCTCTCTCTCATGTAATACATTTAATATTTCATTTAACATTAAATTTTAGAAATATGTTTTAATACATATTCATTAACTATTAAGTATTCTTATCACTTATAAGAATAGCACGAATGATTTATATTAAATGCAAACATACGTTAATAGTTAAGAACTAGAGCTTCATAACAAACGTATTCGTAATTAATATAATTGATACTCATTAATCGTACTGTTAATGAACCGTTCATTTAATGCAAGACTTTTTTTTTAGTGTGTAAAATTCAACTAAATCAATTAAAATTTTCTTATAATAATTTACTGACGAACATTTGTTTACATACATTGTACACCTTTTGAGGGATGCTTTAAATTGACTTCTCACGCGATAAAAATTGTTTTTACCGCGTAACTTGATAAAGGGTGTTGCGGTGTGCGATAGCGCGTTCATGCCTATAAAGGAGAAATATGACCGTACCAAAGAAAATTACTCTAATAAATTCCATATAATACTTTTTCATATGCAAAAAATTTATTTCATGCATATTTGAAAGAACACAACTATTTATTATATTAAATAAATAATTTTAATTAATGATTTACTTATATATATAAGATATAATTATTAAGTAAATTAAAAAATTGATCCATTAATAGATTATCTATATAATGATTTTCCAACTAACTGTACTGCATAGAAAGTGAAACTATCATTTAGCAGCTAAGAGATACTAATCTTTTGTTGAAATATGTTATTTGTTGTCATGCCAGCATAAAAAGGATTGAATTTTTAGGAAAATTATTAAATGTGAAAACTATGAGTTGTCAGTACTGACAGGAAGCGTAGTCGCTATATACCGACCAATGACGATACTTTATTAGATAAGACTCATCGATAAATGAAAGCTACCTATTATATGGAAAGAACAATATAAGTATTTTTTTTCAAATATTTATATCGCATATTGAATAGATATATACATGTAAATCAGTAGCAAATTACTGTATGGAGTCTAGCCACGTTGCACACTCAATTATTAAAAGTCCGCTGCTGCTGGTGTGTAGTTCAATCTTATTGCATTATTCGGTCAAGTTTGGAAACAAAAGTTTTTTTTTAATTAATAATGCAATTTATGCTACTTTCGAAATAATAGTAATAATTTAAAAGATTTGTAATGCATAAGTTTTTTAAAATTCTATAAAATTTTGAATATTCCAAGGTGATGATGGTCGAAGTGAAACAAAAGGACCATCGAAATGCGTCATCGAAGAAAACTAACACTGGTTTTGGTCGCAGAATGTTATCGATCTTTGGTACATCCAGAGGCAGTAAGAACAAAACGAGATCAATGAAGTCGCCTGTACTTTCGAAAATTTATTCCGTCAAGCCACGGCCTTCCTTAAACAGTCGTAGGCATTCATCGAACGATGATGTAAGTCAACAATTGTTAATCCTTACAAGTTAAAAATAAATCATGTGTATGCATATGTTTTAAAAAGAATATATAGTTTTATATATTATCTTGTTATAATTGGAAGGATAAAAATACACAACCAAAATATTTACTTTGCAGGATCCAGAATGCTTTCATCGAGGAGCTGGTACGGTTTTACTAATAGCCCAATTCTTTGGCATTCTTCCAATCAACTACATTCGCGCTGACTCGATAAAAAAGTTTTCCTTCAGAAAATTTGGCCCACGCGTCATTTACTCCTATTGCATACTTATAGCGATATTCGTCATGACGTCGATATCTTTCCTGCATCTACTGAAGACGCTCAACGCGAATAGCTTCTCGACGAAAGGTGCGTATATGGCCATATGTATTCCTTGCTCGTGCATCAGTTTCATTCCGTTGACTTTGTTAATGGAGTTCGTGATGAGTGGCAGTAAGTTCTAACACAAGCGACTATCTGATACCGCATGTATGTAATGCATACATATTTTAATATGTTTGCAAAACCTATTTTCAAGTAAGGTATAGTTGATGTTATTAGCTTATGTGCTCAATTTATAGTTATTAATAGCTTTTACAGATTCATCACATTTACCAAAACAAAAAAAAATGGTTTTGACTTGAATTTATTGGTAAAGATTTGACGAAAAGAAAAATAATATTTTGGATAGTTTTAAGAGAAAATACATTGAGAAGATGGCAAAGAGCCGTTCGCGCAATATAGCCCTGTCCGATACGAAATAAGCATTGACGCAAAGCTCTTAGTCTTCGTTTACGTTAGACTAGAAAAGCAATTGGTGCACGTAAAACGAATTTCTCAGTTGCCATTCTAAATTGAATATACGTACGTTAGCGGCAGTCAGCGCAAATCTCTCAACACTGTTAAACAAAAGACGCGTACAATCAAATGCTTCGCTTCGCTTCCTGATGTATAGAATCTAATAATATTGTTCGAGATATATGTTCACTAGAAATTCAAGGTTCTCATTGTTTGCTGTAATAATGAAAGCAAATGGAATAAATCAGCACCTATTAGCCATCGATATAACAGTGCATCAAAAATAGACCATCGATATAATGATAAAAGCCTTCCGTTGTATTTTAGAAATCTAAGTTTAAAATCGCATCCCTAACGCACTTGCTTATTAACTGAACTGCAATTGTCAATTATTGTTTAATCCAATTAATATTTAATAATCGATTTATTTATACTAATCGGGTTTCAGGAGGTATCTCGGACGCTACTGTGGGAGCGGTTTTTTACGGAAACAGCCTCTTCGGGAACATCATGTTTTTACGACTCTGTCCAAGATGGATTTCAATTCAGTATGATTGGCGAGCCATGGAGCGCCTCCTTGACAGGTACATTATCTGGCTTTTACAACGTATACCCGTAATTTTACGATCCCACGTGAAAACACATTGAATAATGCATAAAAAAGCGGTATATATAATATTTTTACTTATACGAAAAAGTTCTATGCGAAAATATAAATTTGAATTATTATTATATTGGGTAAATTCTATTTTTTAATAAAATATATGTTACCCACTTATTAATAATCATAGTTGCCGACATTAACCACTGCAAATTAAGTGGAGATATAGACGTTTATCAATGAATCGTTTAAGAGTTTGTCCAGTATTAATAAAATCTAGCTGACATTTGCAAATAAAAGTTCAGTGACGCGTACCATTTTTTAAATTGCTATTTCTTTACTGGAACGACTCTGGAAAAAATTACCAATATAATGTTATTTGATGCTAATGTTATTGCGCAGGTGTAGTGCTTAGAAAATGGCCAGAAAGATTTTGTAATCAATACGATCTAGCATTATATTCAAATGAATCCTTGATAAATTTTAATGAACGCGGCTGGATTGATTGCGAAGCTATTCGAGTCATTATTTAACAGTTGACGAAATGTATTCAAACTATAAATGCCGAATTTGTCAGCCATTATGAAATCTATTTGATATAAATAAGTAAAGGGCCTTATTCCTCTAGCATTAAAAAATCCCACGAATCATTGCCCATTCTGGCTCTTTGAAAATTAAATAAACGCGATGAATCCTAATAAAGCGGCGTTTTAATCAGAAAGCGATAGACAATACAATATTATCCTTAGTCATGAGCGAAATCTAATGATAATAATCTCGACGTAGAACTACGTTTCAGAGACTCTATTGCATATATGATTAACGTGAAAACTCGAGGGTGGTTCCACGCCCGTCATGTCACTTTAATCAAGTGACGGACCTCTGGCATCTCCTTATTCTGTGTAATTGAACGGTCAAAGGAACTAACCTGTAAATGATGTTTGAGATAGCCGCGACTATATACATATAAATGTGGCTTTCGTCAGGAAGAGATTACGAATTTAATCTTTAAAAAATACTCTTCTACCATTTCCGCAAGAGGTCACAGAACTTTTCAGGTATAGTTATGGAAGAAAAAGGGCTTGTCGCGTCCGACGCACTTGCTGTGACTTTGCAGTGTGCCTAGAATTATAGAATCTCTATGTGCAATTGGTTTTTGCTTTCCAGCACAGAAGCGATTAGTTATATGTTATATCTTGTCTAATACATTGTAGAAAGCATAAGCTACATATTACCAACCTATCCCAAAGCTATTAATGAATTATATAGTCAATGTTTTGTTTAGACGCAATATTTTGCCGAAGCAATATTTTGCCGATGTATTGAAATATTTTGACGACGTACGTAAGGAAATATTTGGTAAAATATTTTGGATATTTTCAAGTTTAAAAAATTTATGTTGATAATATATTCGAGGAATCATTGCTAATATGTAGGTGAGTTTCGACTATTAATACATTTGTATGAAGTAGTATATATCGGCAATAAATATAACGTTATCATTATATGATACTAATAATTTTTAACATAAAATATTTGGACTAGAAAAATTCACCAATATTTATGCAATACTTCCTCAAATATATTGTCAACATATTCATGAGTCGTCTACTCGCTACGCTCGGGCGTTAACTTCACGGTGCAATATTGGACTGCTTATGGCACGGATAGGCGTGACATCGGATTTATACTAGTCAGTGCTATAAAATATTGTACGATACAAGTGGTCTAAGCATCCCTTCAAAGCACGGCGTTTAGCGTCCTCGTTACGCTCGGGCGTTAATACACGCCGTGCCGTAAAGTACCACTTAGGCCACTTGTATTGTAAATAACTATTGCAATATATTAGAGGTCGGTACTAAACGTTTTTGCCTGGGGCTTGTTTGTGAAATATCGCTCGTCTTAATCTGTCCGGCTGAAACTACGTTTTGAAAGCTTCAATTAAGCTTTAATAAGCTTGAGTACTAAATTTTGAATTGATTTAAGCTATAGGTAAGCTACTGATCCATGTACTTTTGCCACGGTATAGCACGTAGATGTATATAAATATATTCTATCTACAAATCTCTGTTTACGTGACTCGTCATTTTTTGAACCCATGTTCATTTTTTCTTTCTTCATTAACAATTAATTATTATGGTATATAAGTTATACCGGTCAATGACTTATATTTATACGTGTTTAGAAAAAAGTATTGTTTATTGCTATTCTAACATTATCCAAGTATGTACATTTAGTAAATTTATTGAGGTAAACAAGAGTATATGTTTATATGGATCTGCAGAAAGGCAGATATACTAGGCAGGGTATATACTTTATAGATCGAACTCTCAAAACTGCGCGATTAATTATATTATTCATCCTATTACTGTGCACAAAGAAATGATCGCATCGGGAGCATTCTTGAAGGTTTTGAACAATAGATTTATAGTATAATAAATTAATTCATCTAATAATATATGTTTATTTTATATGGATAAACGACTTTTATAGAATGCATAATAACATATATACATATATATATTTCCATCGTAGTTTTGTACCTATAATGGCTCTGTATTTTTATATAATCGATAAGCGTTATATCATTAAAAAGATATATCATATCGAAGTAGATCTAAAAACAAATATTCCCGCGAATTGAATATATTTTATTTGGTAATATTTTAAAAACCATCACTTATTTCACTTCCAACCTTTTCCGTTATTTCGGTAATAATAATAAATGTTGTATATTTTGCTTGCTAAATAAATGTATCACGGATATAATACACTAGCTCGCTATAACAGTTAATCTTTGTGAAAGCTATATCAAATTACTTTTGGCTTTTTCCAATGTATCAGCAGTACAAACATATTTGTTGCTATTTCTACTGTGTATACTTTTACCGTAATTGCACTTTTAATTTAATACAACATGACGCACAAGGTATAAAATATTTCCAAAAATAGTCTGTTTGAAAAGTAAAGTTAAAATATTGAATAAGGTGTCAAAGCGCTTCAACTATTTCCAATATTTCTCACCTCTATGAGCAAAACAGCTTGAAACGACAAATTAAACGTGTATATATATCAAGCCCATATCATCCGACTGCTCCCTGCTCAGTTCCACCTTAAAGGATTAGAAACAATGTTTGTGACCTCTGGCGTAAATGCTGACAGTAGGCTGTGCTAAATTCGTAATCTCGCGAGAGCGAGGGCGCGAAAGAAATAACATAATTCACCATCGCTATATAAGTATATGCACACCGAGTACGTACACCTTATCGTACACATCCTCTATGGATAGATCGGCGGGTGGGTCGGTGCAAGCTGTGCATGCGGCACGCTATCGAATAAAAAATAACAATGCGCTCGGGGGGCGATAGATAAGAGCTGCACCTACACCCGCACCGTTAGAGAGACCCGCTGCTCTACATTATTCTTGTCCCCTGGCGCGCACTTCTATCATGTACGTTTTTTATATTTCTGCGCACGGCGCGTATAGCGGCGGCATCAAGTGGCGGCCCGCGTTGCGATGGAGGTTCTGGGCAATCGCCGGGACGATCTTGACCCTCGCCATGCTCGAACACACCCTCAGCATGATCAACAATACGCCCGCCGACGTCTGGCACGGCAACCACACGTTCGAGGACTTTCTCGATGTCTACATGAACAAGTCCCACCGTTTCATACTCCAAAATGGTACTTACTGCTATATACATATACCCATAACGATAACCAACTGTCGTTGTCGCTCTATTGCTCTGCTACGCGCGACCTTCTTATTCTTGTTTTTGAAAGATTTTTTACACATTGAATATAAACTCGAAATATTGAAGAGTATAGCGTACCTTGCGTTACTGCAAATCCAACTGCTTTTCCACGCAATTCACGAACAGGTTTCAAAATAATCATTATCGTTTCTAAAATTAGTAGCTTTAACGCGGCTGACCTTTGATAAGTAAGCTATGATTTTAAATAATTTTCTATTGCTGAGCTGCAGTTGCCTAATGAATAGTTTTCGCGCATATTGTTTGGTAAAATACATTTTTTTTATCCGTTAGGTCAACTTACAAACTTTCTTTATTTACTTAAAAAGAATATTCAGTTGCAGGAATAATAATAATGGATATTAACACTTTCAGTGCGGTTCGACCCACATATGGGTCGTAAAATTTTTTACTTCAAGCGTTCGTTTGAAACAAAAATGCGACCTAATAATTTTCAAAAGCGTTTTTCTTGTTCTTTACAATTCAAAAAAGAAAACCCATTGTTTGCATTGAAAGTATTAAAGTTATTCATTTTTTCAATAGTCAATTTATATATCAGATTTTTATCATAAATATAAACAATCTTATACCAAACAATAATGATATATGGTGCGACAAGTGAAATTTAGACTTCATTACATCAAAAGACGTTTGACTTATAAAACCTTGGTAGCGAAATTTTTTTCTATAAATGCACGATAGGTATATACAGTGTTGAATAAAATAAATTAATTTCGTACTAATAATAAATTATTTATCTTTTCGTCAATAAAACTAAAAGCATATCTGTTCTTTTTTCAGTCGACTACAATTTTACTTTGGGTCTGTTCATTTTCGTAACGAGTAAAATAGCTACCTTTACGTGGAATTTCACTGACCTATTTATAATGATGGTAAGATTAACGAATCGCTATTCATATAACGAATCTGTTCGAGGATAAATCATATAGGTATTTTGTCCACTTTGAAAATTTAAATTCAGGTCTCAACGGGTCTAGCGGAAAGGTATAAATTATTGAATGCACGAATCACTGGATCGACGCCAGCCCAGTTGACTGTTGCAGATTGGCACGAGCTTCGCGAATGCTACGCCGTATTAAGCGCTTTAGTGAAGAAAATTGACAAAGAGATTTCCGGCATTGTACTTTTATCCTTCACTAACAATATATACTTTATTTGTCTCCAGCTGTTGAACGGCCTTTCGTAAGCAACTCGTTAAAATTATATTACATCATAATACGACTGCATGCTTATAATATACGTATCAAGAATTCTATATAAGGTGAATGTCCCGATTTCTACTCAATTAAGCCCTATTTACTACTCACATAGTCTTGCTTTTGTAATAGGTGTTGTATTTACTTCATAATCTTATAATTAGTTCTTTTTAATTGATTAAATATGTCTGCAAATATTTGAATGATTTAGAAATACGTTTGATATTTTTAATAACATAAAAAAGACTGAATGAGTAGAAATAGGGACGTGAGTAGAAATTGGGACATTCACCTTAATCAATTTTGAAGGAATTTTTTTTTTTAATTCAACACTTATGACATTTTTAAACAAAGAAGCTATCGTAAGGGTATACCAAAGGAGTTACAGTCACAAGTCAGAAAAAAATTAGTTTTAAATCTTCATCACAAAGTGATCTTCAAATCATATTTTAGAAAAAACTATATACTGTCTGCATAATAGCTACAAATATTTTAGACTTATTTTTCCACGCAAAATTATTACTTTTGCATGCAAAAAGTTCTTAACGCAACAGTTTTTACGTAAAAATTTAATAAACTTCAGAAGAGCATTATTTACATTTATAACAAATATATAAACAGCAGTTATAACCAAAACGATGAACAGCAAAAATTCAAAATTTACTTTTTTTTTGACATACAATCTTCTACCCTTATGAACGCAAATGTACTTCATTTTAAGTCGCATACACATTTTAAAAATAAACATTTCTAAAGTTCTCTTTGTGATTAATATGAGAAAATATATAAGAAAAGAACTATTGTGCGAATGATATTTTAGAAGTTATTTTGAAATATAATTAAAGAATTATAATTAGATATTCTAAGATAACGATATATCAAGATTAATGAAAGAGAAGTAATTTTATTGAAATTTATGAACAACCCCTAACGATACATGTTTTATGCGTTATTTACAACAGACCCACTTCATCGGATCATCCAATCGTCAATTCTATATACTTCTTCGGATCGTTTATCTTCTTGATCGGTCGAACGACCGCCGTAACGCTGTTGGCCGCTCGTATCAACGATCAGTGTAAAGTCATTTTGCCAGTCCTGTACAATTGTCCATCAATTAGTTACTGTATCGAGGTAAGCACATTTGCACCTTACGATCAAAGATTAGCTGGATGAAACTATTTCGGTTTAACTTGACAATCGAAATTAAACTTTTTCATACATTTAATAAGAATGCCTCGCTAATTACGTCTCTTTCAACCTTTTTTCTTATTGCGTATATACTCAATTAAGATCCCTGGACGAGTTTGACTGGTTAACATGCTAATCAAATGGCAACATTTTTTGACTATTTAAGAAACGGTATACTTTAAAATGTTCTATACCGCGAATTATAAATTATTAAGTTTTGAATTAGCTTCCACATGTATAGTATACAGATTTTTTATAGATCCCTAAAGTAGAGATAATCGTGAAAATTCAATATACTTAAGTAAACTAGCTAAAAACTATTTCTACCAGAGATATAAATGGTCTACTTTGAAATTTGATACGAAACACAAAATAAAAAGAAGGAAATATAAAACAATTAAAATAAATGAATTTACAATCGATGTATAAAATCTAGAAAAGGTAAAAAGTTCGTAAGAAATAGTATACTCTGAAAGCTCGTAGAGACTGAAAACATAATAATGTTAAAGTAATAATTGAAATGTCAAGGCTCAACGACTGCAGCAGCAAATCGCGACGGACGACGTAGCACTGACCGGGCATCGATTTTTCTCCATAACTCGGAATTTCATGCTTGCAGTAAGTGCAGTCGTAAAAAGGTGTGCGGCTATTTGCGGTCCTTATTGAATTTGCTAATATGCCGACAGGTTGCAGGAGCCATTGTTACATACGAGGTTGTTTTACTACAGTTCAACATTGCCCTGCAACGGGACGAAGATGCAGCACATCACTGATAAAGAAGGACAGGAAGAAGAAGACTCAATAAGCTTAATTTGTTATTATTTCTAATTTTTTAACAATTGTACAACTGTATTTTTATATAGGTATTAGACAAATATTTCACAAATCATGGGTTCATCGCAATTTTTTTGATGTACACATCGTACAACATCATCGCATCGCACATCATACAAAAAATAAATTAATAAAATATTTCTTCCTTTATTTACACACACATATATATATATATATATTCGTCATCTATACATAGCTCATCAAAAATATTTATTAGCGCAATGAGTGTTCATTGATGTTTATAATGTATAAATTCGCCCCTTTTATATTTAGCACATTACACGCGCAGCTAGAACTTTTTAAAATAACAGATAATATTGTTACATAATCAATCGTACAACGATTAAAAGACTAAAAAGCTTTATAAATCTAAGAATATTTCTGAATTATCGATTGACTTAACCTGTAGGCTGCCGCAAATAATTCAAGAAAAAAAGTGGTCCACTTTGAAAAAACTACTGCACCATATTATTCTCCACATGGAATTTCGAATTTTTTCGGAGCCCCAAAAGTGACTTCTGCGGCAGTCTAGAAGTTAATAAAGGATATTTATAGCTCAGATCGCTTTACATATATGATTGTTATATATATCTCTAAATTCACTATCTTTGCTGAAAAAAAAACGCGTTGTAAAATTAAGTGGTAAAGCCCCGTAATGCAACCACGTGTAGTTTTTTCACATGATGACATAATGAAAACAATCCTCTATGCATAGTAATCAAAAAATTACAAGACTTTAGCCAAAAAAGAACGTGTTTTTTTAAATAATTATTGTATGTCTATATGTGGATTGCTGAAAATTACGCAGTGTTTAGAAAAGTATGTGGTTTAATAAAAAATACGTGGTTATTAAAAAAAATTCGTAATTTCAGCTAATAAACACGAGATTTTTTTAATTGCAACGAAGCATGATCTATATGTTTGCACAATACGTGGTTTTTAAGTTATACGTGTTTTTTTTTTTCAGAAAAACACAAGATTTTGACCAGAAAACACGAGTTTTTTTTATGAATTTTTATAACTTGAAGAAAGACTTCATGCATCTTTCTTAAAAACTCTTTATTTGCAATAAATCCCACATAGATCTTAATTATTTACAAACAATTACTTGCTTTTTTTAATGAAATTACGTGAGTTTTTGAAAACTACGTAAAAATTGGAACATTACACCGTAGCGAAAGTACATGGATTCATTAAGTCGTTTTACCACGTAGGTTGACCATGCGGTTTTTTTTCAGCAGGGATACGGCTTTCTTTTCTTCAATAATTAAATTTGTCGGTGTATCACGTAGTATAGTTAATAATTAACCGATTAATATTTTAATTATAAAACTTTTATACAAGCATTGCCGAACAAACGATCGAATTTTTATTCAAATAACGAAAAAATTCCACATCAATTTGAATCGATGCAATGCTGTATTAGTTCGATGATTCGAATGTCGCTACACCATCCTCCTGACCCATTCTTTCAAAACTCATCGATTTTGACATCTGTAAAAGACGACCCGTCAGACTGAAACAGAAATGTAATTTTCTCTGCCAATGCAGATTCTGTCGTATCTGAAACCTCAGTGCTTTGATTAACCAAGCTGCGACATGAGATTATGGTATATGTGCAAAAAATTTAAGCGAATGATGTAAACTTGTACTATATCACACTTTTATTGAAAAACTATACAAAATAATGCGTAAAAATATTATAATTACAAATTGATGTAACTCAAAGATAAGTGGTAAAGAAGAAATGCAATTTTTCAAGAAACGCAAAAACAATCTCCTAAGAAAAAATGTACTTTAACCTTTAGAGAACGGGAACACCCGTATAGGGGGGCGATGCATGATCGACACTTTACCCATGATAGTTTTAACATATTAGATAACTTTTTTATGCATTTTTTGAAGGAGACTAAGAATCCCAAATTCTCGTCCTCTAAAGGTTAATATATCATCTACTATGTATTGCTTTCTCATAATAGAGAAAGCTTTGTAATGGTGAAAAAGATTTTTTTTCACAAACGAAAAAACTTTCTTTCAGAATTTCTGCATAAAAATAAGCGATCTTTTTTATATATCTTTGTGTGTGTATGTGTGTGTGTGTGTGTGTGAAAAATAATTTTTTTTATTTGATGATTTTCTTTTCCTTTACATGGGTAGAATAAAAAATAGATTTTTATAATTTACTTTTTTTACTTTTTTTATGTTACATTTAAAATTTTTTACATCAAAAAGATGCATTTAAAAGAATTTTTAATATAACCTATTATTTACAATATTATATGTTAAGATACTTTCCGTCAATGGTTTATTATTCATGGAAATGTCGACTTTCGTTATACATGTTATTTCTTCGAATGAATAATTATTGAAATTTAATGAAATTTTTTTTCATAATAGAAGTTGGTTTAGTCAAAGGTAATTAATTAGTCAATTTTTCTACTACTCGCCATGATTATTGTACAAGAAAAAAAAAATATATTTTTGAAAAAAATCGTTTTTCTTTCTCATCGGGTAACAGATTTAAGAATTGATTATTATTCTTCAAGAAAATTCATATATAATTAGTATTTTTTTTTTAATGGCTCATATCTTATGAACAGTTTGAAACCTTTTTCAATTTAATAATTTAATTTTTTTGCATTTTCTGGTTCTTTTTATTCAACAATTATTTAATTGTTATTTCATTATTTTTTCAATGTTTAAAAATATTGTTTTCTTTTTAAATTATTAAATTTTACTTTTATTTGTTAAATGAGGCTTATAAAAATTTACCATGTAAGTACGTTTAAAAGTGTATTTAATTACTGAACTTAATTTGCAACAGTATTCATTATTACTATCGTTTTTGGGTTATTTATAAATTTATTTATAAATCTTTACAAAAATTATTTTGTATATTATTAATATAGGATAGTAGAATAAAAATAATTTATTTGTTTAGTCCTGTAGAGTGCAAATACAAGTAAATTAAAATAATGAAGAATATTTTTTAAAAAAGTTTTTAGTTACCTATAAATTAAAACATTCTCCATAAAAATTTATTGCATAATTCTTGTGTTATTTTTAAAAATATAAATTTTAAAGTAATTATATGGCTTATGGTTTATTTATGAATCATAGATTACTTAATTATTGGAACAAATCATTTAATTTAATTTGAGAAATCGCTATATGTGCAAATGAATGTGGTAACGGTTTCATTTACTGTAATGTGGAAAAATCTTTAATAAACACATTTTTATACAAAAGAAAAAGAAAGAACGCAGACTATTTTGTTCGTTCTCTCTTCTCATTTTATTATCACAAAATCGCTGATATAATGGACGAAAATGAAATTGCAAGCGGATTCGGATGTAGCTTGCAGCGACTGCGAATCATCATGGCTCGATGAAATACTGTGGTACCCAAAAATCAACAAAGAAGAAAAATTATTACAACTAACACTCTCCTGTGATCGTAATGGAGCTTATTAAGTAAGTACAGTGCTGGCAAAATTCTTGTTTTCTTTTCTTAAATATCAAGTTTCACTTCACCTCGCAAACTTTGGTGATGTTGATGTCGGAGTTGTTCTGTTGGTGATCGGCCTGGACAGCGTTGAATTGCACCAGAACCAGCTCGTAGGTGACGATTGTACCAGCCACCTACCGATTCGACAAATATATGTATATAAACAAAGAAAATCAAGCTTTGCAAGAGTTTATTATCTGTTCGAGCATTTTCAATGACATGCATTAAGAGTAAAGATGAGAGAGAAATAGACGGGTGTACTTACGAACGTACTTACTGTCAGTATTAGACTACGCGTGATGGAGAAAAACTTCATTCCCGTAAGACTTATGTTGTCCGTCGTTACTTGAGCGAGGAATCTTCGAACCTATTATTGTTCATTTTATTTATTGTAAAATTATTTATAAATTCTTAATTTTTTGCATCGCTCTTCGATAAAAAGAATTAATTTTTCAAAATCTTTTTGAAATACCGAACTAGATTAAGGGGATGCCGGAGTCGCCTGTTTTACCGACATTAGGTTTTTCAAACTTTTCTCTTTAACAAATTAACCAATTCACTTGAAACTTTTAGAGATGATAGAATGATCATAAATAGAACGCGCTCAGCCCAGAAATTTCCGGAAACTAAAATAATATAGAAGCTAGAGAAGAAAATACCAAATTTTTACTGATTTAAATTCAATCCAAGAGATGGCATGATTCTGACTTTGCAATTATATTTCAAATTAAAAATATTATATATTACACAATTTATTGGTAATTTCAGGACTGAGCGTGCTTCACTTATGATCATTCTATTACCTCCTAAAATTTCAAGTCAATTGGTTAATTTGTTAAAGAGAAAATTTTGAAAAACCTTGTGGGTATTTCGATGTAGTAAACGCGGGAAATTTAAATTTTTAGTGACTCCGACGCCCCCTTAATATATAAATGGTAAACGTAGATTAATATAATATTTTGGTCTTCTTGGCGTGTTTCATCCAAGATTTACCATAAATTCTCATAATCATTTTATTGGAGTTCATTGCACAAAAAAGTGTTGAGCTTATCAAATATTAATGTCTAGTAGAAATTTCAATAATCAATGTAATCTGTGTATTCTGTTTACACGAGGATATGTAGCGCGTTGTAAGAAGCAAAAAATTAAGATCGGATAAAAACATGAGTCAGGGAAAATCTCAAATCTCTTCCTTAAATACATATTTACTTCCATCGAATAACTCCCACTGCAAACACTGTACAATATCGGAGCTGGTAAAAGTGACTCGTCATGGACCGTAGCTGCGTATAACGAGACCGCTGCTGTCCTAGCTAGCAGAAAGCCAAAAGAAAAGCAGAAGTAAACCGTCTGGATCGCGTTTGGCATTGGTCTGAAAGGAGATAATGTTTCATGAATGAATCGATTGAGCTATATATATACTCGTACAACATTTACCTAGATAATAACACTGATAAATAGTAAATTGGTTTGAAATTT
>UELU01144684.1:70323-98650 GCA_900490025.1 Megastigmus dorsalis
CTCTTTGATAAAAAGAATTAATTTTTCAAAATCTTTTTGAAATACCGAACTGGATTAATATATAAATGGCAAACGTAGATTAATATAATATTTTGGTCTTCTTGGCGTGTTTCATCCAAGATTTACCATAAATTCTCATAATCATTTTATTGGAGTTCATTGCACAAAAAAGTGTTGAGCTTATCAAATATTAATGTCTAGTAGAAATTTCAATAATCAATGTAATCTGTGTATTCTGTTTACACGAGGATATGTAGCGCGTTGTAAGAAGCAAAAAATTAAGATCGGATAAAAACATGAGTCAGGGAAAATCTCAAATCTCTTCCTTAAATACATATTTACTTCCATCGAATAACTCCCACTGCAAACACTGTACAATATCGGAGCTGGTAAAAGTGACTCGTCATGGACCGTAGCTGCGTATAACGAGACCGCTGCTGTCCTAGCTAGCAGAAAGCCAAAAGAAAAGCAGAAGTAAACCGTCTGGATCGCGTTTGGCATTGGTCTGAAAGGAGATAATGTTTCATGAATGAATCGATTGAGCTATATATATACTCGTACAACATTTACCTAGATAATAACACTGATAAATAGTAAATTGGTTTGAAATTTTAAAAAAAGTTGAAATAATTATTTACATCATCATCAAATATATAAAATCAATTACAATATCATATAAATTTATGTTAAATTAAATGCTATATACAATTTAAAAACTGATTGTATCAATATGTGATTTAATCGACTAATGAATCCAATAAGCATTTATTTAGTCCTGCAGTATAACATACTAATGGTCATGAATCAAATACTTGTTATTAAATTTGCCTACATTTATGTATGTACGTGCATTCACACATAAAATTACAACATTTAAGAATATCAAGTCGTTGAATTTAATAATAAATCACGATAGAGTCGTTCGGAAACTTATTTTTAAAAAGTAGAACAACCTTTGATTGGTTTTCATATTCAACGCTTCTGCTAAAGTTATTTTTATCGTAATCAAGTGAAAATATGAAAAAATACTCAAAGCTGTCATAGTATAAATCCTTTAAATTAATTCTATCATCCCTTTTTTTTTGTCGCGGTCCAGAACATAAATTGTGAGTCAAATTCAACGACTGATCAACAGCTGATAGGAAAGATTGCTTTGGCGTTACTTGAAAGAGTTGAGAAGCTGAATGCAGATGAAGTAGAGATTCGTGGAGAAGGAGAGAAGTACGATGTCGGATATCTGAAAGTCGACTCGACGTGTCATCGTTGCGAGACGATTAAAGTCGATCCTTGCCTCGGCCCACCACCACTCCGGCATTGCCTTCACAATGAAACAGTGCTAATTTCGTTGTTAGTCAGCTCGGTGCACAGTTACAATATCGTATTGCGAGCATTGCATATATATATATATACATTTATACAAATATTGCAAGCACAACACGTTGCTATTGTAACTTCGCTTTGTGTAATAAGTATAGGTTACATAATATTCGTTTTATGCATTAAAGGTGCAGGGATAAAATAAATTTTTATTTTTATTTAATTTTCTACTGATTTCCGTAACGGCGACGGTTCTCAAACACTATTTTAACTATCTGTTATTTAGTTGCCTTGAGGCAATACTAATGAATGTAAGTGAAAATAATTGGGGTGCGAAATATGATAAGTATTTCTAAAATATATTTGTGAAAAAATGAAAGTGATGAAAACTGGTTCTCGTGTCTGTTCAAGTGTTCGAAAACTGTGGCCGTAACAGTAAATTCGTTAAACATTAAAATGATTACGAGACACTCATACATTTTTCATGTGTAATGCAAGTATTAAATAAGAAACCAATATTTTTCTTTGCGTTTCAACAAACTTTTTAATAACACTTTGTACCATATAAGTATGATTATTCTAAAATACAATATTATTGGATTAACGCAGACTTGAGAAGTAAGGGGAATTTTTATATATTCTGATATTGATTGTTGTAAGCTAATTGATATAATGTACGTATCATATCTTATTAAACATATACTAATAATACAAAATTTTATTCATCCTGAATGATTGATATGATACAGACGAAATATATTTGTTGAAGAGAATTTGTATTTCAAGAGGTTTCATATTATTTATATTTAATTATGAATATTATATGTATATAATTGTATTAGAAAAGAAATATCTATAATTTCAAATATATATATATATAGTTACAATAATTATAGGTAAATTTTGAAATAATGGTCAATAACTCGATTATGCACCAGTACTGCCGATTTCGATAAACTATTGACATATATATATATTTTATATAATAAGCAGAAAAAAATTATCAAAAAGGACGATCTATCAGAATGACCAAAAATAGCCACAAAGGTGAATATTCATTATTAATATGGCAAGGGCTTATACAGTTGCGTTACTTTTAGCTTTGAAGTGTATCTTCCTTAATTAATATATCCATTGTAATGTTTATTTATAACGCATCAAAGTTTTGTCGAGATATCTAAATAATTAGCTAAATAATCTAACTTATTATTTAGCTATTTAGTTTATTATTTACTACAGCTATTATCTAAAAAAAACGTATTCAAACTCGCACTTCTTTTTTTCTCCGTGTAGATTACTAAAGGATTGTGAACGAGAAAGGATTAAAACTTAAATATCTATATTGAAACTGTATTTCGTATAACTCTTATTGCTGCAATTATAGTTATTATTATAAATGGAAAATCGGGTATTCCTAGTGCAAAATTAACACTGAACTTTTGTCTCTACAAATATTATTGCGCAATCTAAATGACAGAACATATGCAAACACTACATATACCATTGTGCATAATAACACCTTGTACACCGACAGCAGGAAAAAGAAGAACATTACCTTCCCCCTGATCGAGTATAGCCTGTGATTCAACTGTTTGAACTGGTCAGTCAGCGCGACGCTTACGAGTATAAGGAAAAGGTCCATGAAATTCCAAGAGAACGTACTGAGAAAATTGATAAATTGAACGAGAAATCCTTTCCAGAATGCATAATTGGCTTCCGTGATCATCTGAAACGAGCGAAGCAAAAGGGGGATTTGAAAGGCTTATAAGTATCGCCGCTATTATACGGTAAATGAGATTTTAAGCATTCTCCACAGACCTGCGGAAACTGAAGCGCAAAGTAAGTGGCGAGGATGTCGGTATCCCCACGGATACTCGCACACTCTAAGGCACTAACATATCCAGACAGGATTGATAGAGTGTGTTCCACTATTATATAATAAAATCACTTATATTGTTTTTTATAAACTTTATAATGAACTTAATGTTATACCATACATATAGGTTATATAAATTTGCGTCGAAATTGAATGAAGGTATATTTTATGCATGACCCGTATTTTCATTTCATTTGAATGAACGTCACAATCAATGGATCTCTTTCTGAAAGGAGCTCCTGCAATGATCCTTCTATAGACTGAGATATTGATCGCGCTCTTCAATAGACATGTAAGAGTACGCTAACCGCGACAATATTGTCAAATCGTTAATACCATGTCAAATTATATATATATAGGTGATGTATAAACGTCTTTTTCAAAGAAAGGTTCTCAATATTTGTACAGCGTTACAATTTGATTTTGAATTCATATAACCATTCAACCTTTGTACTACTAATTCAGTCTGAGTAACTGTGCTGTTAAAAAATGATATACAATATTACCTTGCAAGAAATGCTTCGATACGTAATAGCAAGTACATATATATGAAGTTAACTTTCTTGTACAACCAATCTCACTCATATCTATCATACGTTTTCGTAATGTATTCCATACAAATGTATAAATATAAGGATAGGCGAATAATTAAGGTATACTCGAATATTGGAAAATGAGGACAATTGATATATAGGCTAGAAGCTCGTTACCCATTGCCAGGATCATAACAGCGGCACTGAGGATCTTGAATTTGAGGGCGAGACTGAAGGCGGTCGCGCGTCGGGGATTGTGTCTCGCCGCGAGCTCCCGTTCCATGTTCTCCCAGGAGACGGCGAAACTGGGCCATTGTCTGGCCAGCTTGAGGAAGAGCAGCGTCGTTATGCCGGCCGTGAAGGAGAAGACCAGGTTGCCTGAAAAGAGTATTAACCCGCGGATACGCGGCGGCTTCTGCTTTATTCTATCGTCCAAACGCATATCAGGTGTATAACTCGAGCTCGCTTTAACGGATCATATATGTGTGCAACTCACATTGTTGTATGGCATGCAGAGTATTAAAATTCTTACCTAAGTAAAAAATGTTAATGTTCTATTAATTAAGTGAATATTCATACATTGTTGAACACATACACAAACATATAGATCACTGTGCGAGTTAGTGGCGTAATAAACTGATATTTGACAAAAACCGGTTATTCGAATTGCAGAAAATTACATTTCGCTAGAGTGAGAGCACGAGTCACGTACAGTATGCACGATATACAACAAATAATTGGACATTAGGAGGTTACAATTGCTGCTTACTTGTTTTGCTGGATGTAATGGAGGTAGTAGCTAGACGATAAATGCTAAAAAGGGTGAGAAGGGCGGAGCCTAAGGTCGACGCGATGCAGTAGACGATCTTAAAGCTTCGCCAAGTAAATCTTGAAAGAAATGATAGACAAATATTTAACCGCTATCCTATACCACGATGAAGCAGGTAGTACAGGAAATATAAATTGTTTCACGATGCACTTAACAGAACTTATCTGATAATGCAGCCAATGATTCCTATAGCTATATCAATCTACTTTTATTTTCATCATATTTTCTATTGTATCGTATAACTATATAAATAAATAACTTTACTTTTTGAAAAACTTATAAATCACATTAAGAAGTTGGCAATCAAATCAAAATAACCAATAGAAAAATCGCTTTTATCCTGTACATATAAAAAAACTTCTTACTAATATTTAACTAGGATCTTTACAATACTTTTTTGATAAGGTAAGACCCATTTCTACGCATATAGCGTATATTGTTTCTGTTATATCTATTATACTTTCTTCATTGCCTTATAAGTAATGCTTATTAATTGATTAAACATTTCTACGAGTGTTTTAATAGTTTAGAAATACATTTCATATTTGTAATAATACATATAAATAAAAAGCAGGAAGTTAGTAGAAATTGGGACATTCGTCTTATATTAGATTTACTTTAGGTATATTATAGGTATGATATACTTCTATACCGTTACTACAAAAAAAAGCTGTGAAATTGAGAGAGTTTCTTTTACTTCAGATTGCTTGCATCCGAGGACTTGACACCGCTTATCGGGAAAACAGCAAAACACTGGGCCAAAATGATGATTGGCCTTAGGGCGCAGTGAAGACTTCTCGTACTCTCGATGAGATTGGCCCCGGAATTAGAAGCGCTTGGTCTCGACACTTCGAACAACAATTAATGCGTTAAGTACGTTCGAGCGGAGACATCCCGCAGCATAAGCGAATGATACAATATATAGAGAATTATTAATAAGTTTACGTATAAAAAGTTCTACAAGGAGTTTTGATTGTCATAAAATCAGATACATTATTCAATGAACTTGTTATGATTTGAAACAAAATTTATTTAATTTATTGAAGTGATTATTGAGGCCAGATCCATTTGCGCTTAATTATCTTACGAAAACATGAATGTAAATAAGTATTATTAAATATGGAGTGAAAAAGAAAACAATTTTGCACGAGAAAGCAAAGTAATTGTTATCTCATTTAATGAAACTATGTTATTATTTAATTTAAAAGATGATTTATCAAATATGATTATATAGCAAACGTGCGATGAATCGTGATTTCCAGGAAATCATCCGTATAATCATAGAACATACTAGATAATTTTAGCGCACGGAAATATTTTATGAGTATATACTAGCTTTTATTAAGGAGGGTCTTTCACAAAATGAAAAACAGATTTTTTTTCCAATCATATTTAAAGTATTACACTCTCAAAGTATTTAATCGTTATTTAAAAAAACAAATCAGCACAGGTTTTCGTTAATTTCAGTGACATATTAAATTTTTAAAATGTACAATGTTGTTAACCATCTTATATGAGGTTATATTAATTTAGATACTTCTTCGCAATAATTTAGTCGCAAGTACTAGATTTCCATGCAATTGAAAAAGGTGACAGCACCCTCGCCATCAGCTGACTGTTCATAGCATTGCAGCGTGGCCATTCATCAATTTTATGACATTCATGAATATTTTCTTAAACATACAATTACTTGAATGACATACGTGTAAATTCACGTTCTAGTTATATAATAATTTAATACAAAAAGTACGTGTTTTATACTAGCTAAATCCCCTTACTTCGAAACATTCTGTACAGTTATTATTACTTTGACTATCAAAGTGACGAAAGACCCTCCTCTCATAGAAACAATGGGCTGGATCCCAAAATGGGGAAACAGTCATGCATACGATAAAGATTAAACTCACCGTCTATCGGCATCGAATCCATTTTGAATGTCTCGTATCTTGCGCGCTTCGGGGATTCGGGCTGCAACGATCTGAAATGCAATTGTGACATCCAGTACAAGGTGTGTATTCAACTCGTTTCGCCGGTCGCAAGTCCATCCATCGAATTTCCTCGACTCTCTGATGGCAGCAGCGCGAATTCGGATTCTCTATTATCGAATCAATAAAAAATCCACTCGCGAGCCATTAATTCCCGCCTAGCGCTAATCTATATGGGCCTTCGGCTATTTTCCAAAGCTAACGATTCCATAAATCCCAGCGAGTTCGCGATCGAGGAAATTTTTAAACCCGAGCTTTCTCCCAGTCGATCGAAGCACAAACTGTCGTCAATTGCATAGGTGCACGTCGCGCGCAATAGAACGCAAGATAAACTCGTTATATTCGCGAATCTAGAGTTTGATCGCGCGCGCGCGCGCGCGAGAGAGAGAGAGAGAGAGAGAGAGAGAGTGAGACTCGGGGAGGCGGGTAAACATAGGTGAAAATTCAATAAGCTGCCCGCGACGCTGAACCTGCGCGTGCAATATACATATATATACCGAGGACTCGGAAGGAAACGAGCTCGTTTAATATACCGCGTTTATAATCCTTCAGTCGCGGAGCTTGTTTAAGCCTCGCGGGCAGCTCCTATTTTTCTTCTCTTTCCGCCTACGCGCTTAACTCGATAGAGGCTTGTTAAATGTAGGCGGAGGAAGATGGGGAAAAATATGCGACACGTCCTCTCTATATCAACGCCATCGTATCCTAATTGTCGCTTTAGTCGGTGTCTTGTCATCGATTTATTTTGTAATTATAGGCGCAAGTGAATTATTGTAAATCACGTGTTTACGTTTTACTTTCCCCTCTGCGGCTCTATATACTTATTATAGACTATGACACGTATACGTGTTCTTGGTACGATATTTTCGTGTTCCGTGTATACTGATAAATCCGGCTACAGATAAATATATTTTAATTAAATTTAATGTTTCAAACTTATATACATTACTATAGTTTAGTTATTGAAATTGGATGTCGTTTGAAAGAAAATTTAATTGATTTTTTTCTTACCTCGTGTATCGAAAAGCGCTATTCACACAAAAAGAATATATATATATGTTATATATTAGTAAGCAAAAAATTTACAGTATTTTGCGTATTCATTATAATTTTTCTTTAAACTTTTTTGTCCATTGTCCATCTCAGTTATAAAGGAGGACACCCCAACTCTGAGTCTTATTAAAATTACAATTAAAAACTATGAAACTTGTATTAGGCTTTTATTGTGTAAGAATTAAGGCTTACACAAAACTTTAAAAAAATTAATTATTCCATTACTATGGTGGAAAATGTTCTAAAAATGGTCAAATTGTTTACTTATATGGAAATAGATTCCAAGTATAATGACGCAGGTTTTATAAGTTTTCTTTAAAGGCTTCATTTCCTTCTGAGCTAATCCTTTAAACCCTTATTTCAGTTTACTATATCATATTAGAAAGTTCATGCGCATAAACTGTAACGGCAAAAAAACATTCTAAAATGTGCCGCAAATCATCCCAAATCTCTTATGTACTTAACACAGGGAAATTATGATCGTTATTGTTTGAAGTTCTAATTACGTTAAGAATAGCGTTAAAAATAGCGTAAAATATAGTAAAATGTTGGAAAATATGAATGTATATATCTTGATTTTTTTGAGATAAATTTAACTTATGAAAGAGTATTATTTAACATAAAATAAGTATACTGTTCTGTAATAATATTATTAATTTATAATGAGTACCTATTGCGACAAAGGATTATGTTTCAGGAAGCTTAGTATTTTAATTAATTGACAGGAGTTTTCGGTTTTAAGTTCAGAACGATTCTTGGTTATGATAATAAAAGTTAAATCCTATTTTCAACACAGTTTGAAACTAATACATTAAAGGAGGAAACTCCTTTACAATTTTCAAAAAATCAATTTTTTCTTTGCATAAAAAATTAGTTTATCCTTTCAAGAATATCGTGCAAAAGTTTCAAAGTGAAATTCAAAGTCCTATGAAAGCTACAGCCTGTGAGCGTGACTCATTTTAGAACGCACCGCCCGTGCGCCGCAGGTATACGGAGCGCTAAAGGCAGGTCAATGCCTCTTTCATAATCCCTTTTTTGTACGTTAGTCCTACCTTTAATTGTATTGTAGCAGATGTTTCGCAACGCGTTTCGAGTGAAAAGACTGTACAGAGCAGGTATATAAAAGTACACCAAATTATGTGTCAGCTCCCTCAGTCTCGATTGATACTGGGTGCATACAGTTGAATTTCGGGAGCCAAAATATCAAGTTATCCAAAAGAAGAGAAAATCAGTACTACGGCTGCGGACGAGGAGAGACAAGAAACCAGTGCGAGTGCAAAAAAACTTGTCACTGCCGACATCGAACATATTCGCACTAATCCGATGCATGCATACCGAATTATTGAATTCGCAATCGTTTTGCTAGCTTTGTCTGAAATGTTACTTTGTCGAAATTGTAAGCAAGCAGTGACATTTAAGATGTATCAAGAGATGATTTACTTACAAGATGTTTAGGTGGCCACACCCAGAATGCTAATGAAAGTTTTAATTCGATCGTTTGGCTAATGACTCCAAAACATCTGCATTCTGGGTTTAAAATTGTTGAAATTGCTGTTTTTATTGCTGCGGGTGTATTCAACGAGGGATACAGTTCCATTTTAAAGATCATGAATAGTTTGGACATTCGTATTGGGACTCAATGCAGAATATTTGCTGAAAATACGGACCGTGACCGGACAGCTCGGCAGAACCGGCGCAGCTTAAATGAGTCAAAAGAAGCCCGACTAGCCCGAAAGCAACAAGTTCTTCAAGAAAATGCATTATTTGATGAAGCTTAAGGAATATTGTATGTAAAATCAGTAGTTTTCATGTGTAAAAACATTAAACGCGTTTTTCTAAAAACTACATTTTTTGAATTGGCGTATCTTCTCATTTAAAAACTAAACGACAGAACTTGCTCAAACTTTCCACGAAGTTACTTTCTAGTATTGTTTTCTATTTATACCTAAAGATTTAAACTTTTCTTATTAAAGAAGTAATTTTTTAAACAATAATATAACAAAAAAAAAACGGTGAAAAATTGTACTTTTTTTTTAAAAAAGATGTCCAATTTACAATTTTGTAATTTTTTATGCATTTGTAGGTAAGTGTAGAGCGAAATTATACTGCTAATCGAAAACTGTTTCTATTTTTTGTTTCAGATCACCCAAAAAATTTGGAGAAATTACGCCAATTGCAAAGTCGCTCGTCACGTTGCGAACTACGACGCCGCATAGCACCGCCATTTGGTTTTTTGTTTTTTAAATAAAAAATCATTTAAAGTTTTTTAATAGTGTGTAAAAATGTTATTAAAATTCAGGAAATAATAAATATTTTTATCTCCTCAAAAAAAAATTCTTAAAAAACCCATCATTTTTTCGTTTCTAAAGGAGTTTGCCCCCTTAATTATATGAATTAGAACAATGTTTAAATAAATGGAAGTTTTATGTTCCATCTCAATGTATATGAAATGGTTTTTTTTTAATTTTAGCTATACGTATTCCAATATTTAAAAGCTGAATACTATGTGCATCAGGTAAATTTAAATATAAATTGCATTTTTTTAATTTATATCACTCGGATAAATTATGGGAATAATTCAAATTTTGTTAGCAAAAGAAAAGGAAAAATATATTTGGCAAGGATTTATGGTAATCTTTTAAATTATATATATATCCAAATTTAACTTTCTGCGTAATGACTGTGAATTATACATCGTTGAAATTTCCATAGCATCATGCCAAATCCGTAATGCATTTATATAAAAATGTTTTTTAAATTTGAAAAAAATATTTATCCGAGCCCTGATAAGTTTTCTTATCTCCGATGCTCGCACTTGTCTATTACAATATAAGCTTACAGTGACATCCACAAAACCGACATAGCGACGATAGGGAATCAAAACATATTTAAAAATTCATAGATTTAAACGCTGCACGCTTACCCCAGAAACCATATGTGCGATCATGACACATCCACACGGTATAACATATGTACTTATAAACTCGCATCCACAAAAAATACCCAAGAACTCGTAAACACACACATGTAGAATACTTGCCTAAGGTCGCTTTTGGAACTCGTGGATCTCCTGCCTCGCCACACCGACAGCTGCATCCCCGTAGATTTGCTCACCGGCTCTATGCGATAAGACTTCATAACTATATATATTACCACTGACCTATCCTATATAGCATTAACTTCTTTTATATTTGTCTAACGCCATCGCGTACGTGTGCACATATACGACTACCACAGGCGGCGGCGGCGCGGATGCAGATTAATTTTCTATCGATTTCCGCACGTCCTCGTAATGCTGTTGGCGCCCATCATCGCCCACCGGATATGGGAAGGAGGAATTCGTTAATCCCCTTTACGCAGCTAATCACGTAATCACGCGTGTATCGCTTATTACGTGATTATGTACTCCCACCTATTATTGCAAATACGTCTATTGTCGTGCTCCGACTACCTATACACAGGATCTTGTTATACGCTCAATGGTTTGGTACAACGTTTAGATTAAGAATTGTTGCAGCAGCAGCAGGTTTTGCAGTGCACGAATAAACCGCGTAAGGCAAAACATCGTAACAAAATATTTCAAATCTCATCGCGCGGCCTACACCAATTCGGTCACTCGAACTTCCTCCATTGTACGGAATTTATAATTTGACCCGTAAAAAGTGCCAAATAAGCAAATGTATCCGCAAGAGATCTCTGCGATGAAATGGCTGCAAGTGCACGATGAAATATTCATAAAGTCAGAAGCGGGCGGCGGCCTATACAATCTGTCGTGATCAACGGCACAGCCGCAGCTCTGTCACTTTAATTCCACCGTATTAATAAAAGAAACACACTAACGCGGTATATATACGCGCGCAAGTTTACGACGTAGGAGGCAGTACAACGAACCCGAAAAATAACCTACGCGCGGACCTCGTAAACACAAAATATGCGATGTGAATTCCGTATACAGCGATCCGGAAACAACACGATATAGCAGAGACACAACTAATAATCCGAGGCAGAGGACTATCGACCCTTGTACGCATCGGTCACGATCAGCGCAACGTGCTGCTCTGCGAGCAGGAGGAAAAGTGACGATCCTTCGAGAATACCATCGTCGAGCCGAACGGTGCAGCTTTATGATGATATATATATATAATTCACATTGTCAATTATTATTAGAGAACGTTTATGTAGAGCTCGGACAAAAATGAACCGTTGTTGGTTATATTAGGGGTGGTTTCGCGACATTCGCGCGATACTTCACCGGCGGCGGCGGCAGCGGCGTTATGCGCGACGGCGAAAACCAATTGTCGTCTATAGGTGCTGGACACACGTGCGTCCATTAGGTCAGAGCGAGCTCCCTATCGTGTGTCCTCCTCCTCCTCCTCCTCCTCCTCCTCCCTCCTAACGCCCTTTACCCCCGTGGCACCTCTATATTGTACCTATGTATGCGACCGGGGCGATTAATCTTCCGCTGCTACTCTGTGCTTCGCCGACACCTATACATAACGATGGATGTTTCATAAGCGTTGCGTGCAAGAGTGACTATACGTCAAGAGCTGATGCCGCGCACCGACTGGACAACAAAGATGTTCGGCTCTTGATATTACCTGTTCCTAGTGGTGGAGGTTTATTCGTAGCTGCTCAATAATTGTGTCTGTGTGTGTGTGTGTGTGTGTGCAGGCAAGTGTAACGTTTCTTTGGCTTGCACACATCAGATTTTAAACGCTCGCACTTCCCTATATATATAGCTATATTTATATACGCCGTCGAGAAAGGATTACGACTATTTATTTCGATTGAATTGAAAAATAAATTCGGTTCAACGAGTATTTTATATTACTTATGTCCGACTTTCAAGTTTTTATACATATTTTCGAACAATTTTCAATATCTTAATTCAGAAAAATAATGTTAAAATGTTGAAAATTGCGAGCGACAAATCCTATGAAACGCTGTAATTGTCGCGTAAATATAATGCAATATCACATATAGTTTATTTGCAGCACATAGGTTTTTCTGCATAAAATGATTTTATACATAACAAAACCATAAATTGACAATTTTTGTGCAATTCTAAATACTTATATGTCCGGGGCAAGCCATGATGCATCAACAAGTCTCAGAATGTATTTATATAAATATATATATATATGTATATAAATATATATATAAACGATCTTAAATATAAAAATTATATTATAAATTATAAATATAACTTTGAGTTTCCAAATATTTCAAAATCCACAATGGCACCATGCACATAAATTGCTTTACAATTAACCGATTCAATATTATACTTACAAAGATATAATTGAGCCCGGAAACTCCGTCATCGTCCATTTTAATACCCGCGCGCTTTGCGGTGCGGTGCAATTATCATTGCAGAATCGCAATAACACGACCTCGATGTATAGGTACGTACTTAGTACGAGAATCGACCTGTGTGTTTTTTTTTAAACTACTAGTTAATTTAGTAAAACTTATATGTATTTAAGATCTAAATTGCCTCTTTCAGGCAATTGTCGTTTATTCATTCATTTAAGTAAATATGGAACTAACGTCCTTTCGCACGACATGTATAATTCTTATCCCAAATATTTCAACGATGCACGCAAGATCGACTTTTACTATTATACTCAATATATATTTAAGGAAAGGAACTAATAAAACAGACCCAATTTTTAAATTGATAACAAAAAAAAAATGAAAAGTGCTCTCAAAAACCAGGTTTTGTCCAATATTATATGATTTTGATGTGATACTTTTTTTTTTGTAGGTATACAAGCTCACGATTCAACTATTTAAACCCAATAAAAGCTTCAACTTGTCAAATCGAGAGAATGAGCGGACAAAAAAAAAAGAAGTTTATTACGCATGGCCAATAATACTCGAGTCGATAAAAAAGAAATTGCCACGCTGCACATAAGCGTATCTGTATTCACATTCTGTTTGCTATGGATATCGGTTCCCGATATAACGCATATCCAAGCGCATACAACTATATAGCCGTTCTGTAGACTACACAGAGGCATATCGCTTTCTATATATATATATACGAAAGGCTGTTATTTACAATAGCATATCACATTGTATTCGTATTTTAATAAGGTTTCAATGGGCTGAAATGCACAACCCGTTCAGAGTATGTATACAGGAACAGAAAGCGTTGCATTGCTTCAAGGCAGAAACAATGTATATATCGGACTGCACGAGGGTGTTCTTGAAGGATGAAAAATAATTTATCTGATAAAAGCCAATTTCCGAGTAACGGAAGCATTATGTAAATGAAGAAAAGGTTTTCTTTTTTTTTTAATTTATTGGAAATATTCCGTAAGCATCTTAATGAGTTAATAAATTTTATATCCGCACTGAAATCTGCGGATATAAAATTACCAAGAGGCTTTTTATGTGCGCCTTGATAATTCGAAATCGTATAATTATATAATTTTAATAGCGATACACAGATATACGGAAGGAATGTAAAAAGGATTAAAATACCGAGTATATCGTGATAAATTTTATAACGTTGTAAGGATCTAAAAGGAATCCGATCCTTATCAGTGGACAACGCTATAACAGAGGCGCTTGTTTGCAATAGGAGCTCGATCCACTTGCAACACTACATAATATCCCGGGTATTTAATAACGCGATCAAATTGCAGTGAACACACGTGTGGATATCGATGTACTCTTTCAGGGCGTAGGCTTTGATGCAGCCCACGGTGTAGGCGGCGGACGTTGGCGGCGACTGCCCCTATTGCCAATCGCCCGAAAATGAAAAACTCCCGGGGAAGAGGCGTTTATTGGCCTTTTTTCACGCTCGAATTGCAGCAGCGACGAGCACTTGGCGTTTGATCGTCGAGCTTTCCTCCCTCTTCCATACACGGATTAACGCGCGATTGCACGTAAAATCGAAAAGGCTATAATAAAAAAATGAATAATGCATAGCTTGTGAAACAAGCGTCACGCGTTAGGTCGAACTTCAAAAAATAACTCATATAATATTTATCTAATGACTAGAATGGCTTTGCGTTAGCATTGTTACTTTAAAGCTTTTTGCTCCACGTATTTGATGGCATTAAGCTTGAAAAGCTCGTTCAAAATAGTTATACTAAACCGATGATTGAATATAAAAGTACCTCAAAAAATAAACGTTTACTATGCTCAATTCATTATACAGCAATGATAAATTTAATTTCTTCCTTTGATTATGCAAATCTTCATTGTTTTAAGTAAGATGAAAAATGTTTAATATCATCAAGTATTGAACAAATCAACTTGCACATTTGAATACTTATTTATACCAGGTATGTTATAACTTTTTGAACATACTGAATATATTCATGTATCAATATTCAGATAATTGCCTATTTTACCCAGAATTAATCTTAGTATTTATATATGGGAATTTTATAATATTTGGGCACTTGCACGCGACTTTATACTCGAACATGCGCATAGAGCGCGCGCGGCCGCTTTAAACCCTTTATTTCTCCAACTTGAACAGAGTTTTGTAGTGTAAGACTTGTATTTTCTAATGGTGAAATATATTTTGAAAAAAAATGATATATTTTTTTGGAATGGTCTGAACATTCAAATTGAATTTTCGACCAGAAAAAAAGTGTTTTGGAGTAAAAATAATATCACCATTAGAAAGATCAGGAAAAAATCTATCGATATACCTGCTTTGTTTTTTTCTGGCACACTCAACAAAGGATTATAGGCGAGTTGAAGAGAGCGACTTTTACGCACTCGCTGGCCGGTTTTTGGTGGACGCTCCCATATATATAATTTGTGTCAAGTATATTTATGTTAAAAATTATTAAAAATTATACTGAAAAATGATTAATTACTTTATCGAATAATGTTTGTTCAGTCAAATAATAAATGTGCATTAAATGTTCTGTAACGCGCAAATATTTGGTCTACATTTTTCAAGAATAAATATTGCAAATGTTTAATTATGATTCCGTAGCCAGATAAAATGAATTCATTAAGAGCCACCCGATCCTGCTGCTGTTTGAACAGCCACTTTTCCGACAAGTATATAAATCACCGGGCTTTATTAATGCCATGCCTTTCTTCTTCCAAATCTTTTCGTGTAATGCTCCTGTCGGTCCCAATTAATTTATTTATCTTAAACTGTAACAAAGCAAGCTAGTGACTGAATGACAAAAATGGCGCATGGAGAACTCCACAACTACATAAGCATGAATTACTATGCTTTTAACATTCATTATTTATTTATTTTCTCATTCCAATGTCAATATTTCAAAAGTTAATTGCGTTTTTATTATAGTCACCAATAAATTGAAATCTTAATTATATACTTGTTATTAAAAGTAGCTGTAGTACATTTTTAAGACTTATTAAGCACATGTCTTTCATCTACTAACGAAACTATTATTCAACTCTCTTTACCCTTCACATAATCTTTATTCTTATTCTTATTATTTAATAATATAACATATTCATATTTTCTATTTCTTTTCAACTTAATTTTATAAAAAGCACAAAAATGAATTCCATCAACCTCGTCGAATGGTTAAACTTGATGATTAAACTATAATAATATTTGGAAATTTATGCACTTCGATTCTTGGAAATTACTTATAATATACAACAGCGACTATACATGTATTTCATGTAACTTTATGTACGCGTTAAACTTATTAATTTGGATAAAGTTTAATTGCTTGTATTAACGTTCTCGCCAGACAATAAGATGACATTGAGTTTACTAAATGATTTGTTAATTAAAATTTCATCATTCATTTCATTTAAAATCGTAAAAAATATTATTCAAAAATACATTTCGTAAATAACGTAAATAACGCTATCTGTGCAAAAAAAGAATGATATCACTCAGTTTGCTTATTTCATAATCTTGTGAACTTGTTTGTATACGATTAGTACAATAAAAAGTACTGTTTAAATCATCATATCGAAGCTAATTGTGTTATTCTATCAATTCTGTTAGTTACTGCACTGCACGCCAGATAAAGTGAAATTTCATGAATCACAAGCCCAATAACAGAATTATTTATATATATTTATATTACGATTGCTTATCAAATTGCTTGCAGTTAGAAATATGACAATGATATTGTAAGAATTTACTTAATTATAATATTTGTTGAATAATATAAATATAGCTAATAAAACAAATTTCAAAACGACTCTTGACACCAAGTACACTTAATTAATATACATTTTAGGACAGGAAGTAAAATAAAAAGAAATACATGTACCCAATAGAATATTGGCTTGAGTATTTATTTTAGCGCTCGTCATTAACCATTCATGAACAATAAAATACTAGAGACTAGCGACTTCGTCAAAACGTAAAAAGTAAGACTGAAATAAAAGACATAAAAATTAATATCGAGACACACGCTGGAACCAAGTTTCGATGTCATGGACGCCTTATCTTTTTCATTTTCTTATTTCTGTGTTCCGCTTCATTACTGAAGGATCTCGAATCGCCATCGCTTATCTGCGCGTCCGTTGGGCGCTTACGCGACTTTTCCATTAATTGGCACGCTCAATATGATTGCTCATGATCATCATCGATTACTACAAATACACACGTTTCAAAAAGGAATCAGAATCGTTCGTTTATCAATGTCGTATAATAATTTCTTCAAAATATTAGAAACCTGCACTCTCTTAAATTTTACAGCTTTCATTTAATTATATATGTATTTAAATATTTCTTCGAATATCGTTAAATATGTAAAGTAGTAAATACGCAGGTATTACCTTGAATAAAATTTTATTCAAAATAACACTTTTTTTCTAATATATCTCTTTTCTTATTGGATATTACACTTTAATTCGAATAAATACATTATCATATTCGCATTTATGTACATTTATTGATCGATCTATCTAAAAATGTATTTGTAAGCGGAGAAAATGTTACATTATAATATATTGAAGTAGCATTAGTTGATTGCATTATACATAACGGTTGGCATAAAATGTAATCTACACTATACTTATAACTGTTTAAGTTTTTACAACTTTTGAAATTGTAACAAAATCTTATTTTTCCATAATACTTTTACACTTTCAGAATAGGTATAGTTTATATATAAAATAAATTTTTTTTTTAAAGCATCACAATATTACATTTTCTCCGTGTATGAAAAATAACGCAAGTCAACCTATGACATGCATTGTTATACTTAATTCACTCCTAGCCGAAGCATATTTCAGTTCCGGACGAAAACATTGGTATATACTTAAAAATCAACACGAGATGCGAATACATTGATAAACGATCAGATCCACTAGACACAGCTTTGTACGGCCGTATATGCAAGGAAATATATATATATACCAGAAAGAAAAAGTCGGGTCCCTAAAAAACGATCGCTTCGCAAGCGCGTGGCGTAAAAATTTTTAGATTCGTCACATTTTGTTAACGATATAACAACGATGACTTCAATTGACAGACACTGATATTCGATGACACGTTAAGCCTCGACGCGGAACTCAATTGCTCACCAAAACTCATTTTGTTGGTGAGTTCTTTTTTTTTTTGTGTGTGTTACAGTTAGTGTGCGCATTCGCGAAAAATTCTTTACATCGATGATCGAAGAGCAAAGGTAGAAAGGATGAAAGGAAAAACTAGAGCAATCGTCGTTCGGCGTACGAGTCTTAGAACTGCGCAAGATACCGAAGCTCCTCATAGATTGACCGTAAAATTCCGCTTTTCCATAATTTCTGTCGATACAATATGATACACATGAAACACCGTTAACGTATTTACAAGAATGCGAATGCCGAGATAAAGAAAACAGGAATTTCATTCGATTGAATTTACGTTCGGGTATTGCGGCTTACACATTTCATTAACGGTTCATTCATTAGTGTCGCTTAAATTCGAGCGCTTATACACATATAATTTTGATCGCGATTCTCTTAGTCGATCAATGGACTCTCTTCTACGAAAAATATATCCACACTGGAGTTCTTCATTTTGTTTTAATTTCAGACAAGATCGTCGTCAGTTTTAACATTCATTGATCATTCATTTATACAATTTGAGGACTGCTTGTACGCTTTCAGCATATTTTCCCTCTCATTTTCATTATCCATCGTCGTATTACAGCAAGTGTTAACATTAAAAAAAAAAAATGACACGATAGAAAATCTGAGCAAACTATTAGTTGCAATAGCGAACCATTGTTTATTAAAGAATCGCAATTATTGAATTCTTTAGAAATAAGTCGGTCGAGCAATAGCAGAACGTAAATTCAGTACACAAGACACGTTAATAATCTCGGCTTCATTATCCACGTGTACACCGACAAATCGCAGCGTTTCATTCCTTTTCAAATATTCGCAACGAACCTTATTGTAGTATATGCACAACGATGACACCCCAATTAAATACTATAGAAGGTCGCGCCGGTCTAAACGGATATATAATATACTGCACGCGCGCAATCAGAGTATATATGCGGGTGTGTCTCACCGCGGGTGAATTTACGCGAATAGGGAATAAAAATGAGGATGGGGGCAAAGTGTGGGAGAGCTGGAGCGCAGGATCGTATGTATATATACGACTGTATATGCATCAGTGAGTTTTCGAGGTCGCTCGATTTTAAACGATAATTTATAGCTTTGTTTGCTGCGCGACAAATTTTACTCCCCGCGCAACGCGAGACAGCGACGTAGTGCACTTTCGTACTTTCGTATCGATATTTCGATTCCGCGTGCGCGTATATGTATATACATATATAAATATACACGCGCGACTATAGAAAACTTGGGAGAAGAGTTTTTCACTCGAGAGAAAGGGAGAGAGGGAAGTTATATATATATATATATATATATATATAAGTTCGAAGGCTTTGGCGGGCCGCGAATAGTTTGAAAATCAGAATCTGCTAATCGGATTATTATTGAGCTTTTGTTTTCTGTGCGTCGAGGGGTTCGCCGAAGAAATATATACGATATCTCCCTTCACCCAGTTTTATGCGCGAAATGCACGTGCAGTTATATATGCGTTGCGCTTCAACACCGGGAATACAGAAAAAGAAAAACGAATTCACTTTCACTTTCTTTTTAAATAGACATTTTCCTAATAACGAAATGTTTGATGTAAAACTAATTGTCAATTATATGAAAATTATAATTATTCACGACTTGAGATTGGCATTGAAATAGGAGAGGCGAATATAATTAAAAGTAGGCATTACAGAGATTAAAGCATACCGAGCTGCGTGTCAAATTAAAAGCCGTTATACTTGCCGTTTGCAGCGACGGATAAACCCCCCCGTACTCTCTCGAGAGGCTTAATAAAAAATAATCATCGATTTGCACAATAAAAGTAGGACGGATATACGTATATGTACAAAGAGACGTAGAGGCGCGGGCGAACAATCGCGCGAAATAAAACGGGGGGAGGTAAAAATAAACATTGTTTACGACTACTTGTCTTTTGTCCGAGGGAAAAAAAAAGAAAGAAAAGTATCAGCGCGCTCGTGACGTTCGAATGATCCCGTTGGCTCTCCTCTTATCTATCCTATTTTTCCGCCTTTACTGCCGTCAGCTATAGAGAGAAAAGAGCGTCAACCTCGGACCGGGTGACACAACAAATAAAAATATACCGATATTGTCGTGCGACCGTCATTCTATTCGCCACCTGCGCATTTTTATATATATTTGTCGCTAAAAGCTCGCGCGACTCGTAATCGGGGACAAACGATTGTAAGAATTTGGGAGAGTTGGTCTATATATATATATCGATCTCTTGGTAGGACATCGAGGCTGAGAGACCGCGAGCGACTGCACCCGTAAAAAACGCGCGAGGATAGCCATTGGGATTCTCTATATAAATATTATTCAAGGCGCTCTTTGTTTGCGTAGCTCGAGAGAATATAATATATATACGAGGTGTAGCGATGAGGTGTCTGCAGCGCAGGTGACGAGGAAAGAATGCGCGCGCGCCCGCGATTAAGTTTGTTTTGGTGTCTGCATTAACGAGCGCGGGGACATATAATATATGCACCGATCGTCAAATTTCGATTATTCGACACCTTTGTAGATTTGGAACGGTATCGGTATGCTTGTACGGGACTGATAATAACGGCCCGGGTTTTGAATGTCATTTTGACGGTGTCATAGTCGGTGTCGACTGATAAACTTCTACAATTTGATCCCGATAAATATTCGAACTCGAACTCTTTTTATCTTGCAACATTTATATGTTTTGAAACTTGAGATATGAGTGGATTATCCATAATGGAAACAAAAAATATAATGGATTTTAAATATTATCCGACGGATGTTTCTGCTATACTTTTCAAAACTAGAATATGCAACGTCCTTAAATACTTGATTAGAAATCAATATTGAAGCAAAATAAAAAGAGGCGTACCCTAGATCAATTGTATGCCTTTTTCGATGCATCTCAAGCACAGAATTACCCTTGTCATTTCTTTAACGAACTAAACTAATTTTCTAATTTAAATTCGGTTTCAAGTCGCGTATAGAGAGAGAGAGAGAGACAGAGAAAGAGAGAGAGAGACAGAGAAAGAGAGAGAGAGAGAGAGAGAGCCTCGAAAGTCACTCTTAAAGGGAAAGCAGAAATAGAAGCTTTTGGCTCGCGCGCTAATGAAAGCTCTCTAAAGCATCGGCGATGAAACACATTGATTTACGGTATAATAATACTATAATGGAGGAGGGCTGGCCTTTGAGAGCGCGAGGCTGCTTTATCATCACTGAGATCGCTTGGGGGATCGGACCCCGATCGATTTACACACACATATATATACGAGTAGAAGGAAAAAAACAAAATACCACGCACACACACTCTCTCCCTGACTAACACGCGCGCGGTCAGAGTCGCTTTTGTACTATCACATAGAATCGCAAAAATCCATTCGGTTTTTTCTCCACTTTCAACTGCTGTGTGTGTGTGTGTGTGTGTGTGTGTGTGTGTGTGTGTTTGGGACCGCTGTGTACATCGCCCTTACACACACACACACACACACACACACACACACATCGCGTTCGCCTTATTTTCTCGTCATTGCAAAGAATGGCAAATCATGAAGGGCCCTTTTACGAGGTACACACACGCACAACTAGTTCACCAGGTATATACGGAAATTCATTACAGAGCTGCTACAAATTAGATACTATACGCGCAATGTAATATCACTTCTAAATTATAATTTGCCGCAAACTTATATGTATATCTGTACGCCTTATATCGTTATCATTGTCCAAGAATAATTACAAGAGAACCTTAGGCGCCCGTCTGCTTTTTCCTGTCGTTAAAAATTTTAACATCCTCAACAGTTAAGATATACGTCGAAAAAATATTCACTTACACTAGTGTCACGTCGAGGAGATAAAGAAAAATAAGTTTTACCCTATAGTCATAACCGCGCTCTTGTTTTCTAACTTCTCGCTCGGATAAACTATCTATATAATAAACGAAACAAAAAAAAAACCGAGGATAACATTGTCAAGAGTTATCCTGTAGGTAAAATTCCATTCAGCTTCTCGGGGATCAAAAGTTCATCGTGTACTCGCGCGGATATCTTAAGTCTAAACCGTAAGTTTGATCGTCACCGGGGAATGTAGCGCAACGTTGCAATTTGACCAGAAGCTCATCGTCAATGTATGAAAAGAAAGATCACGTACCGTCGGCTATTGAGATTTTCGCATTTACGTCGAGAATTCGCGAGCGTGCAGCTACGACAATAGAGTCCACGATATATGGAATTCCAAAAACTCGGGTTGCGTTCCGCGATCGACATCGATTGGAATCGCTAATGGGAACGAGAAGGACGAATATATATATAGATAAAAATAGAGAGAGATAGAGATTGACCGAGGGAAGCGTTTCTTTGAATCCAATACTTTTCCCTCAAGAACATTTACAAATAATAGTGGGGTTGTTAACTGAAACTAGGACTGACTGTTAATCGATAGTTTCGAGACGTCGATTTTTCGACCGTTGCCGAGATAAGCGCGAAATTTTTTTTCGTTTCGCCATCGCGAAGAGGAATAAAAGTAAAATGCTTTTATCTCTGTGTGTTATTAATAGTCTGTGACTTTTTATTCCGAGAGTTGGCAGCTCTGGTGAAATCGATTTTTTTTTCCGAATCCGACACGTGCAGCACATGCAATTTGCTGTTGGAAAATGAAAAAAAAATATTCTACCTACGAGCAAACGATTGAGCGAATGACGTATTATTTGCAAGCGTATATATTTATTTGTGCATAACAATTTTGCAGGAAACTCTGGTTTTGCATTTGTATACGTAAACTGTTACAGCCGCATAAAAATGTATAAGCATTTTCGAATAAGTCAAAAAAATATCTCTTATTCAGCACACGAAATGTAAAATTCATAGCGTTTTTTTTTTAAAGGGAAATGTTCACAAACTTCATTTTCTAAATATCAAAAGCTCAAAATTAATAACATTGTTTACATTGTAAAAAGATAGCTTTTTAGTTTAATTGACCTGGCAACAAATCCATTGAGCCACTTTTATCGAGTTTATTACTGTGTATACAAAAATCAGTGAATTTGGAAATCACCAACAACTCTCAGAGCCATGAAAAAAAAAAATTTAAAAAACATCAGCTGAAAGAGATTTGAAAAAAAATAAATAAATAAAATGAAATAAATAAATAAATTCACGACTATCGTTGAGCTGGCAGAAATAACGTGCCACATAACTGTGTATAGCTGGATAAGATTCAAAGGAACGTTTCTCTCGTCGCCGCACTTTACACGCGCACCCACACACACACACACACGTACACACGCTATAAGTGCGACTCGAGACTCAAAAGAGAGAGAGAGAGAGGGAGAGAGAGGGGGGAAAAGAGAATAGAGTCGATTGTATTAAAACCCACAAAAGCGTTGTATTTCTCTATTTCTGTGTGCGCGCGGTGTAGACTCCGCATGTATAGATTCAAGGTGACAAAATGACACGACGCTGCACGTACCATAAGCATGTATATATATATAGAGGGAAAATATCGTCGCGAGCGCAGTTCTCCCCCCTTTTCTATTCATCCTCCCGCTCTCTCCCTTTCGCACTCGGCCCAAGTACACATATATATACGAGTACACAGCCGCTGTTTCGAACCGCAGACTCGGTATAGGTGTGTCCGCGTATGTGTGTGTATGAAAAGAACGCGAGCTTAAAGCTATATATATATCGATCGCGCGTATGTAACAGCTGCAGATAGGATATCGCGCGCGCGCGTATGTGTATATAATATTCGTCGGGCTCACGACGCGCTTCACACCATCTTACAATATACCTCCGCTTGCCTCCTTTCTTTCATATATAGCTGTATATATATATATATACTTATACAATATGCAGCTGCTTGTCTGCACACGATCGCCGCGGGCATCGGCGAATCGCGCGGGAGACCATGAACGCAAAAAAAAAAGACGCGGGTACTTATAGAAAGGAAAGAAGGTGAGATGGCGAGAGAGAAGAAATAATAAAAAAAAAAAAAAAAACACATTTTCCTCTCGCTATTTACACATTGTCATTGCGCGGGCTTCGTCCCTCACGCTATAGTCAGTTCGTGCCCGCTGTTATTACATATATATAGCTGCTCTCTTGGACTTTCTTCCTCCTTCGCTCCTGCAGTTGCATACACGCGTATAGCCAAGACGCGCGCGCTTGCACGAGATCGACGACGATGTAGCTGCTGCTGGTGTCTCTATACACACATATATGTATACATACATATATATATATATATTGGATGCATGGGAGCAGCTCCGCGGCGGGCCGTTCAATGGATTCCCCACGAGGATCTACGGCCCTGTCAGCCGGTGTGCTGCTGTTGCTGCTGCTGCTGCGACGTCCCGGGCTCTCCTTGACTCCTGGATCCGCTCGGCCCCGCCGGATCTGCAACAATTCGACCACATTTTTCACCTGTCCGTCTTGGGCTATGTACCTTTTTTCTTTCCAATCTCCCGAGCTTCCGTATATAGCGAGACGCGGGTACCGGAGACGGATGTAGAAGGATATATATCTCGTATATCGATTGAATTTTAAAACTGCTTCCTTTAGAATGGGGGAATTATGCTGGGATTCGCGTAAAGGGATATCTCCGGGAGCGATTCTTTTATTCTTATAAATCGAATGATTCTATCGTGAATGTCGTTGCTGATTTAAAACAAGTCGTTTCGAGTCTAATCGTCTGACTAAGCCGCGTCCCTATTCTACTTGCGCATATGCGGCAGCACAATTGTCGTGTATAATTTGCAGAAACTCGTTTGTTTAACCTGAAAAGTCGATATTGTCGCTTGCTAGAGAGAAAAAAAGGTGTAGCAAGTGACATTTTGATAAATAAGCCGACTCGAACTAAATTATTATGCCGTTTAAAAGGTGCTGCTCCAATTTTTACTGTGTTATACGAATCCTATAGCTCGAGCTTTATTAAATAGTACTAAAGAGCCTGCTGACCTTAATTGTAGTTTTCGTGACTATCCTGTACTCCAATTAAAAATTTAAGAGAAGACAGACCTGAGGGATATGCCCTATACAGACATTTAGACATTTTTTAACAAGCAATTAATGGTATAATTATTTCTAATAATTAATTAATTATCGGCAATGTTAAAGCTGTAATTCTTTACACGTTGTATACGCTTATATTCTTATACGTTAACCTTAACGTTATTACGTTATAATTAATTATTATAATATAAATACTATAAATTATGTATATTAGTTTTTAATTTTATCGATAAATTTAATAATTTATCCTGCTCCTAAACATCTATTTAATTGATAAGTAACACTAAAACTAGCCTTCCAGCAACGATTAACGGGATATTGCAGTCCTACCTTGCCGATATAACAATACTTTGCATATTTTGGTTGCAGTTTAAAATCTACTTGGATTTATGCAAAATGAAGATATCATCAAGTAATTACTTCTTAGAGCCATAATCTACCATTTCTCAAAGTTTCAGTTGGATATTTAAAGACTACTAGAGATTTCAGTAGTTTTTAAATATCTGGTTGAAATTTTACGGAATGTATTATTCAATTTCCTACGGTAAGATAGGACGATCACATCCCTTTAAATAAAGTTATTCATCAATATTTTCCCGCAATTGATACTATATTATAGTTTTTCAATTCCCCGTACAGTAGCCTGATATTAAAGCCTGCTCATTTGTACTGACGTTCTTAAACGAATGTAACTTATCGATCTAGAAACTGTAGGTACCTATCGTCTAGTTGCAAATAGTTTCATGTTCAAATGCATAAAATCTGTATATTACACAAATGTAAAAAATTATATATCTGTATTTTCTAGCATAATAATAAGAATTTTAATTTAAAAAGAAATAAGTCAGCGAATGATTGATTTTTGTTCTTAAATTAGCAATCAGCTGAATGTTGCTATGAATGAAAAATGCGTTACAAATGAAAATTGAAATTTTTCACGTTTACAAAGCTAATAAATTATGTACGGAACGTAGCAAAAAAAATAAAGCGAGGATAGACAACAGTGGTAAATGAGGTACGACCCAACTAAGTGGTTAGCAACCAGAGGCGCAGCTTCAAATTTTAACAGTCAACTATGAGGCCTAGACCTCAATTACAAATATATAGATGAACAAATAGGTTTTAAAAGAAAGATATTGAAAATCAGAGATAAAAGAATGCACATTAAAACAGAAAATATTATTTTATTTTGTTCGGATTTGCGCAAGAGACTTTTTTTAAAATGGGAATTCTTTGAAATGCGCTGATTAGAAGTTTCTTACTTTGTACAGTATATGAACGTAAAAACTTTTTTTTTCCATAAAAAACTTTACATATATTATCTTTATTTAATATTAAAAACGAAAATCAAATTCCAAAACTTTTCGGCATCAGTATATTAGAAATGATTCCATCTGAGCCTTTGATCTTATTTGCGATAGGATTTGACCCGAATCCAGGCTTCTAAATTTTCGACCACATTCAAAGATCATCATTAATTTCAAACAGCAGGAAATCGCCGAAACGGCTGCACACAGGACGAATAGAGAGGACATTGCCGCGTATGTAAATGAAACGCAGTCGGTCGGACTACCCGTGTGTGTACCTTTAGCGGCTTTCCAATCGAGTCTCGTTGAGATCATGGTATACTGCTGCACACACGCAATCTAGATGAGAGAAACCGAAAGCTTTCACAAATCTTTGCCGCGTTGATAATTGGTCGGACTGATAATGCTAATATCTTATTGAAACAAGGCACGGCAATATAAAATTTCAAATATCTTATCTTGAAATACCTTTGTGTACAAATCTTTATTTAAAGTCTGATTGATTTAATAAAATGTGAAGTTCGATCAATTGAATATTGAATAGTAAGTAAATGTTTTCAAACTAAATTACATCCCTTGTTAATTAGAAGGATTATGCGTACCTTACAGTTTTATGTACTCCTATATAATTGCTATTACCATCCATTAATGGTGAAAGTAGGGATATTTTAATTAATGTCATTACTTACAGTTTAAAACTAAACTCTAGTTACTGATACTGCAGTATACTAAATTTTGCAGTACTAAATCGAAACTATATTCACTATGATTTACACGTCTCGTCAAATAACTTTGATGCATATGCTTTTTCACCTTTTTAACTATCTCCTTTTGCTAAAGAAAAACTCGAGCTGATGCCCCTATATTACAGCAAACAACCCGGTCAGGAGAAATCGCGTTTGAACATTATGCAAGTCGTAATTTTGTGTATGTTTGACTTGTTGCCCTACGCGGGTATAATCCTATTCAAGTTTCTTAACAGACCAACTCGAGAGTTAATCCCGCAGAGATATACACGCGACATCGGGCGACTACATAGGTATTAGGTATAGAGGAGAGGGAAAAGAGAGAGTAGAAGCTCACCAGTGGTAAGGGCCTCGAGCTTCTCGGGCAGATCGGCGGTACCCGTGTCGGCGTGCTCGCCAAGTATGAAGGGCATGGCGTTCCTACGTCCCGTCCGACCCGTGGACAGGAACGCCGTCGAGCCGTCGCCCTTGACTACGCTGTAGTAGATCTCGCCGCCCGACGCCTCGTCGGGACAGCCGGTGCTTGTGCTGCAGCTGCCGCCCGGGCTCGTGCCGTCGCCGTTGTTCTTGCAGCCGCTCGCCTCTGCTCCTGGCTCCGCCTCCGACTGCTTTTGCGACAGCATTCTCAGGGCTGCAACCCACATTTTCCACAATTAGGTATGTGTTCAGGCTTGCAGCCGATCATTTCGAGCCTGTATATATTCGGAACGGAACATCTCTCATTTGGAACGTATATAGTTTCAACGCTGGACAAGTCCAAGAGATAACCGCTTCGAATGTGTTCTCTGCTGCTTAGCAGTTCTTTTAGCGAATTCTGGACTTTATGGAGATTTAGTATAGAAACAAAGTTACATTTCATATTTAAACTAAGCTTTGATGAAAATTTTGTTAAATGTTTATCTAATAATTTTTTATACTATTATACTAAATAAAAGTTGTCAGTTGAAAAATTGACTATTGTAATAATTAATAACCATCTATAATAAACAATCTATATCTATTTGATACTATATATACACCTGAATTCCGAGTTCAATAAAAATCAAATAAATGACAATCCCCAGAAGAAGCGTACTATATTAAATTTATAAGTAAAAATATATAGGCCGTGCTATAGGCAACTTATCAGGAAACATACTGTCCCGAAGTATTGTTTGTCAGGCGCAGT
>UELU01144684.1:112812-130879 GCA_900490025.1 Megastigmus dorsalis
TCTCTCTCTCTCTCTCTCTCTCGAGTATATATATATGCTCCAACGCCGCACATCGGATATATCGATTTTCGAGTGCGCGAAGTTTCAAAAGCTCCCACCCTTGCGCCGCGCTCAATCTTTCGACACTACTTTTATTATCAGTGTGCACGTGTGTGGGATTCTCTATGAATGTTCGCTTCATATGAAGAGCTCGCCTCGCATTCCGCTTGCGCGCATTCGATTATTGCATATATAGGGAATTCTGTAGCCGAGGATCGCAGCTATATGCTTTTCCTTTTTTTGAAAAATTTTGAACAAGTTGTCGCATTTGACCAGTGGATATCGATATGTTTACTTTGAAAATCGAAGTATTTTGTACACTTGAGCAACGGGAAAAGGTGCATATGTAATGGTAGCGAAATTTTATTTAATAAACTCGGAGCTATTATTTAATTTAACATCCTACTTTGAAGTCACTAATGTGCAGGACTGATAAATAGATTAATATAAAAATATCGCACTTTTTTATGAAAAAGAAAGAAAACATAAATCTATACTTGTACAGAAGCGTAATGGTATAGAATATAACGAACTTTAATTTTAAAAAAGATTCCTTTAAATAACCGATGGGGTACTTAATAACAGTCGATTGAATCGTGCCTTGCTAAACCCGGCATATATCTACTCACATAAATTTAGCATGAGATGAACGTTAATGCAAATGACCCTTTACCGCTTTACAAGCCCCTTATCGCTTTTAAATCGGTCAAAAGGATGAATTTTTAACCAAAGATATGTCTCGTTTTATGCAGTAGTACGATTTTTATTCGTTCTATCATAACGGGCGGATGTCGAGGTTATAAAACTGTATGTTACTGCTAAAAAAATGTACTACTGTTACTACTGTTACTACTGTGGATTCCAGGATTAGTAAGAATAATACTATGACTACTAATTTTTGAAATATGACAAAGCGATCTTTATACATTTTTTACACATTATACATTAATTTATATTCATGGTAAAAAAATAATAAATCAAATAAACAAATCAAAGTTTTATTAGCCTAACCGGCGCACTTTTCTGCATAATATTGTCTACTTCTACATTATAAAATACTTCCTCCTTTATTACGTTTCTTTTCTGCTGTAGCTGGCATAATAGTACACTAATTTTTTATGTTTTAATGATTTTGTAAATAAATAAGTATATGTATTCCAAGAATATCTACTTTTATAAGATAATATAACATATACATGAATAAACGAAACATCATAACCAATATAATAAACTCGATAGTACTGTAATGAAACATCTGCGGTGCCCTCTTCATTTAATTGTATTTTATGTAAGAATCTTATTTATTGCTAGTTATTGTATACGTAAGTATAGTTTTTGTTATTATTTATTACATTTTTTTAATAAACTTCAAAATTTGTTTCAGTCCAGTTCAGTTCTGTCCGTTCTGATGTCTCCGTTAGTTCTTATTCAATTTCTGTTAGTTCGTCATTTCCGGTACAGTTCCATGTAATTCCTGTCGGTTCCGGTTCGATTCCGGTTTAATTCCGGTCAATTCTGGTTAAGTTCCAGTCAATTCTAGTTCAGTTCCGGTCAGTTGCAGTTCAGTTCCGATCTGTTTTAGTTTAGTTCCGGTCTGTTTCAGTTCAGTTCCAGACAGTTTTGACTCAGGTCCGACCAGTTCCGATTTATTTTCGATCAGTTCCGGTTCGGTTCCGGTTGAGGTTAAATCCATACGGACGGACGGACACTGATTTTATTATTATAATACATATTAGGAGTAAACCGAAGCTTTGGTGGGTAGCGAGGTTTTATACTTTGGGAGGTCGGCGAGGTTAAAGCAGCGATGACCGCGGATAGTACTTGGATGTGTGAACAGCTTGCTGTCGCACTGACTTCGTCCGAGCGCTTTGAGTAGACGCCCCAGTTACTGTGCCTATTAAGCAGACGACCTCTAAATTTTTGTGTAATTACACTAACTTTTCTCCAATTTTTAATACTTTTAGATATTTTAGTTAATTCTAATGTATTTTCTAAATAGTTTTCTACGTTGCCTTTATCAAAATCAAATAAATTCATATAAAGACACATTTGTGACAAACAAATGTTGTGCTTCTATTACTGGACATTGTCTGCTTGCCATAAGATCCTAATTCTTCATTTACTGTATGCTTATTACTGCACCCTATGTAAAAAACATAGGGCATAGTAACCGGGACGTCTAGCCTAGGTATCTTCTCTTATTCCATAAGGTGTGTGGGAGATATGAAACGGTATGATTTCGGAGTTTAAGCGTTACACGTAATGTGACATAAACTCTCAAATTGAACCTTTCAATATACCGGCCATTCCGGAGCGGGTTTCCCCAGGATTTATCCAACTGGGTTTGCAAATGGGGTTTCCCCACTCTACCTCAATCTGGGTGAATGTGGAATGGTGTGGAACAAGGGAGGGACAAAATGGAGTGTATATTTATGTATAAATAATAAACAAAGGGGTATAGGTTTGAATACTGTAAAACTCCGGAAAGAGTAACAATGGCAACAACCAAATTTTATAGTAGGAGTAGGATTTCGCTGTTACTTTAAATGAAAATGAAATCAGGATTTTAAATAAGCCGGTATTAAATTTTATCATTCGACATTTTATGCTGTCAAAAATTCAATTTTTTTCGCTTATGTTCTTTTGACACGTATGCGTATTCTCAAAATTATTTTTGATTTATTCGTTATAAAATCATTTATTTTTATTGCCTAATGGAACTAATGGTATAAATTATTCATAGATTTATTTTAACTTGATTTTTAAGTAAATTGAGAATATAGAATTAGATTATTATTTGTTTAAAAAAATTTTAAAATTAGTACGACTAAGTTTTTAACATTTAAATTAGGTTTGAAATATAGAGTGATCGCGTTTTCAAGATATTGGATGAGAATATATACAATTTAATCAGTGACGCTTGATGTGTACATTCTATTCTCGTATATGTATATATAGTGTTTTTCGTATGTCAATTGAAATTTGATAAGTGGGTGTTTTCGAAGTTCCTGGTTATGAAATATGGAATTAAAAAAGCTAAATCCGTAGCGATCAATCAATAATGATATAATTTTTTAATTAAAACTAATTTTATTGAGTATTGTATATCAGGAATCTATTTGAAGCAATAAATATTGATTATTGAATTATAAATCATCTCTATTATTTTTTTATACAAATTAATTTTTACTTAGATTTGTTTTTTCGGTAACTTTTCATCAATTTAAATTTAATTATGTAGGGTTCATCATTATCACAACACCGACAATTTTATGATAACAAAGTCATTAGAACAATAAACATAAATATTTTTCTTTGCTATTATTGATTCATAAAATAGCATGAACAATTTCAGATAAATCTTTCATGAATTAATTAAATTCTTAAAGTGTTAAAAAGTTTTATTTCCTGGTCTATCCAATGTTTTACCAAGCATTGCTTTTTCCAGTACATCTTGGAAACTCGCTCATCATAACCACTCTCCTGTATACGATATTGCACGCGAAACGAAATTTCAAAGCAGTTCTTTCCATTGGACTGCGTAATTAGGTTTTAGGGGTTTCGCTGTGCAACGAGTGTGTACAGCTGTCCGGTTGAATACCGCTGGTCGCGCAGGCTACTCCATTAGTGAGCATAATTTATTCGACCTCGACTTTCTTTCGGCACAGTAAAATAAGTTAATAAAGTTTTTCACCACTTATATCATGCTTTATTTACGTCATGCGCGCGTTGTATTTTTCTTCTTATTTTTCATTTCCCCGTACAAAGCATAAATAATTCTTTTTTGTCTAAGTTTCTATAACCGTAGATAAAAACTAAGTTTAAGAGCGAGCCTTTCATGTTAGATATTACTTTATATATGTATTGAGGATTATGAGCATTGTTATTTTGCATTAAGGAAATGTGGTACAAAATATTTACCGGCATTACAGTATTTTGCTCCCAGTAAAAAAAGCAGTTGAGTTTATGCTAAATAAAGACATCATTGCACTTCCTCTGATCATAATCTACCATTTTGTACAGTATTCGGATCATCCGTTGAGACGGAAATTTTTGTGGACATGCCATTTCCATCTTTGCAAATTTAAAACTTTGGGAAATGGTAGATTATGAGTCGATTGAGAGTAATGATATCTTCATTTTCCAGAAATCCAATTAGTTTTTTTTACTAGAATCTAAATACTGTAATGTTGGTAAAATAGGATTATCACATCCCATCCAATTTATTCATTTTTATATCGTTTCATAAGAATGTTTTATTTGTACAGTTCAAGTGACGTTATTAAATTTTTTGTATATAATTTCAATCATATGTAGGGCTACATCGATTTGAATACTGTAACGGGATGACGTCATGATGCTAAAATTGAAGTATTCTCATATCATCAGAATAGACATTTAACTACCAATAGGTTAAGCTGTATTATTATTCGTTAATCTATAGGTGTATTAGCTAAGATATAGATACATTAGCTAAGATATAAATTCATTAACTTCTTACTACGTCAAACAAGTATATTATACATGGTTTCAATTACTTTTAATGCATTTCATCTAATAAGCGCTTGTGCATTCGATATCAATGTTTATCACCCCTCAAGTTTTCGATCTAAATTGTTTAATATGATAAATTCCAATTAAAGAAATTTTAATTTATAACAATAAATTCTGATAGATTTTACAGTAAAGATTTAAATGCAAAAGTGTTAAAAAAGTATTAAAAAGTAAATTACATTTTTATTCGATATAATAAATATGTCTATTATACGAAACCCTAAACTTGAGTGAATAATCGTGTTCTATTGGAATAGTGCTTCAAGGATATTAATATTGCATAACTCATTTTTAACTACCAACAGAGACATTTTCCGGATACGAAATTTAAATTCAACAATAAGTTTTCACAAAAAATATTAGAAGTGGCATTAAACTAAATTTAGAAATCCAAAGAATTAGAATGGCTAGAATACTATTGAAAAAATATTCACATATTCGTATAGGTATTTCACCTAGAAAATATATAATATAATCTATACATTTGCGAATGGATAAGTAAAAAATATTCAAAATATTTCAATTAATTTGCATCGCTACTTAGACTCACGGCTATTAGGTATTTCGATTTCAATGTGCCAATTATTTTTTATTAATTAAATCAGGTCAATTAAATATAAATTCGATTTGATTTTTTGAAAAAAATTAAATAATTTTGTTCAAGCAATGACGTATGAGCAGCAAGCCAAGTGTATATATATATAACAGTTTATTAGAATAAAAAGTACTATAAATTTTATGAAGATGTTAGATCGAATTTATTGATTATAGGGAACACAACAAAGTTATTTAAACTTAAAAACGTTCTGTCAAAGTTCTGCTGTATGTACGATTGCATTTTGAATTGAAATTATCATTAGTGATAATATTGCATAACATCCTGCAATAAGTGAAAACTATTCATAGATCACAAAAAATTTTTATAACATGTGGAGCCACCTAAGTCATAAGAAGTCAAAAACGGTACATCAAAAACTGCAACTTTTATGAACAATATCCTATACATACGTGAGTGGATGAATATGAAGACTAGTAAAGCACGCCTTGATATTCTTCACATATACTTCCTCGCGTACGAATTTTGATCGACATTTTCCCATTTTAACCAACCATTCAAGGGATCAAATTTCTTTTAAATTAAAGGTCCCCTTGTGCTTTGAACACAGGTATATTTTGTAAGCTATTTTACAAAGGAAATTGTATAGTCCCAGAAAGCATACCTTAGCGCAAGATACATATATTGGAAGTTATTTTAAAGTTTCGAGGACGTTGAAAGAACATTAATGCACAAATTAATAAATAAGAACAAATTCAACATAATAATTGTTTCTTAAAATCTGTACGCTGAAAAATATTATTCTAATTTTAATTTTATTATGTCAAACAAGTTATACCTATTGAAGTCGTGTTACAAAGTTCTGTTATATCATGACATAACGTTATTGACAATTGAGCTGTTGTTACTTCACAAAATTTAAAAATTCAAAATCTTCGAATGAAAAAATACTAGGATATAATATAGCAATCCAAAATAATATTAAAATCGAACTATAGCGTAAGTGAGTAATATATCATTACTGGGATATAAAACATAATAAGTTTAGTAATAAGTATTTTCTGTGTAATAATTTAAATTTAAAAATGTTTAAGTGTGTAACTGCAGCCATTCATGGCGATTCTGATTAAAATAGAAAATTTCTAGTTAAAAACGGATTTAATTTATCTTTCATTTTTTAACGGGTATTATAAAACTTAGTTTTTCTATAACTGCATACTTTAACGATTCTTTGAAATTAATGGGCGGAAATGTGAGCGAGAAATACTATAAAATTCTGGAAAATATCACGTTACGTTTTTAATTTCCTAACATAGAAAATAAAGTGGTACAAATAAATGTCGAATGAAAATCATTAAAATTATAAAACAATTACTGCAATAAACCCTCAAGCGCTCACCGTCAAAATAATAGAAATTTTATTAAACTATATACATATATTATAGGTTCCTAAAATATAGGTTACCTATATTTCTGCTTGGTATAAAATGTAAATTATAATAGCTGATTATTAAAGGAGATTATAATTTTGCTGTTTATAAGCTTATTATTTAATCTCACAAGACAATGAACTTAATAAAAATTGATCGAAGTATAAGTTATCAATACCTAAGTGTTTATTAATACGAGGAATGATGGCAAAGTTATGTAGGCGTCGTAATCATGTATTAAATAGGGTGGCATATGTAACTGCTATGAGACGCGACGTATCGTGACCACAACTAAAGGTTAATTATGTTTTAATTATGTCAAGCTAAATAAACTTGAACACATGTACCATTGAAAACACCTGCTGATCAATAAATAATTGTGTTAACTTTCCATTACTTATTCATAAAGTGGCAGTATTATGCATCATTGGGAAAATTCATTTCACATTTTTCCTCTACTTTTTCTCATGTTCTCATATCCATTTTCGTGTCCGCTGTTATATTGACGTCTCAAGCGTTACAATGACTTTATAGAAGCAAATAAGTTTGTTTGTCCGTTCTACGTCTACTGTTAATTCACCTAGATTTCTCTTGGCCTCTACTTTTTTTTTATTCTCGAACTCGCTCTATAAGTTTAGGTATTGGTTCTTTTTTCTTCTACTTTTTCTTCGTACAATTTTTTTTATCCACACTTCCCACAGTTTTTTTAAAAACTCTGCACACGCCCACGTGAACTTACGCAATTTACCAGTAAATCTCTTTATATACGTCTCGAGTCAAGTTTTATGTTTCTAGACGGAAAAGAGGAGAAAATTATCTTTTAAACTTATTTCCAGTCTTAAACCGTTTCATTAAGGAGCCCTATTTACTTTTTAATTTATGTTTGAGCTACTTAGCAGCTAATTATTATCGATGAAATTTAATATGTTTTCAAACATAGCTAATTTAATTAATACTTTTTTTGTGATTAATGCACTTTGCCTGATGCAGCATATGTGTATAATTAATAAAAAACGAACAAATGAGTGATAAAATTTACATTATGAATTTTATTCAACTTTTCTGAATTTATTCACGTGAGTTTACATGCTGATCCTATATTTAAGATTATTAAATTGGAATAAATTATAATTATGCAAAATCCAGCAGTATAATGAATTTTGATTTCTGTTCTACAAAGTATTTAGAGCATTTTGTATTATTATCGTATGCAATTCAAGCGCAATAAGATTATTAAATAATATACAATGACTTAATTAAATTGTAAAACAAACGTTATAGAATATTAATCAGCTTAAAATGCTTCGAATGTAAATTATTTGTGCCATTAAAATAAAATAAGAGCAATTGTGTTGTATTATAATTTTTATTTAAATCATCGGTATTTGTTCATTTGTTATTAACGAAACTAAAATAAAACAAAAAAATAAACCCACGATGTTTATTAACTAATACCTACATTAACATTTGTTATTAACATAACTGCCGTAGTACTCCAAAACTAGTTCTCCAAATAAACGATTGGTACAAATTAACAATGTCCCATGAAAGACAATCAGCTTATGCTTATCTCATCAAAGTATAATATGAATTAACTACAAAAGATTAGGCTCTCGAATCATTAATATAAATACATTAATCAAACTATTCATTGATTACAAATTACAAATAATTTATTATTTAACGAAATATAAATGAGCAACCCGATATCGATACTCCCCTTCGCTACCAGTGTTACTAGTCTTGTTTTTTATTTTCTTTATTATTCAATTTTTCTGCTAATACGTACGTATTATATAAATACGAATTTCCATATTAGTTCCCAAAGGCAATAAATTCAAGTGCTATTAGAAGAATTAGTGTCAGCAATCGTATCATCTATACTGTCGCGGAAGGATAACATACACACCGATGTAAGAGTGTATAGCCTTCCGCTTCGTCTGCTTTCAAATAATATACCTATATCGGTAATTCCTGAAAATAAGAAACTCCCCTCTACATCTTCGGTTCTTCTCCGCCCTTCCCCCAAAAACTCTAATATCCCAGAGCAAAGTCCTTGGGGCATTCGTGCGCTAAAGGTCCGTTCACAGAAAAAGCAGAGTAAGAACTATTTATCACGACTATATTAGAGACTAGAGTCGATTCGATACAGTTCGTTTTTATATAATGAGTCGTATTTAGTCGTATCTCGTTACATTTATTATTTACTTACATATATATATATATATATTACTAACGCTTTATGACTATTTTGAATAAAAATTATATTATCAATGACAAAATATTTGTCAAACTTAGATCATGTTTGTTTTTATTAAAAGCACTAGTAACTATTATGCAAAGCGAAAGTCACGTATGACGTTAGCAATGCAACTGCTATAAGTGATAGATGCGCGTATAGATACACTGTAAATAAATGGCTCGCATCTCAAGTTGCCTCGTACATACATTCGTCAGTATAAGGTTGTTACTCGATATTTAAACTGTGAACGGACCCTAATACTTGGCCAAAGGCTCAGTGAAAAAAGAGAGAAAGAAAAGAATAGGTATATTCTCTCTCGATCGAGCGATGGGGCTCATTCATCACCGGTTAAATCCGTTCCCCTTCTCTCTCGCCCCTACCCTTCCGTCAAACTCGCATGCAGTGTGCGTGAGAGAAAGACGTAGAGAGGAAGAGAGAAAGAGAACGAAGTGCGATAAAACGCACTCGCCGCACACACACACACACACACACAATGTACATATGTGTATATATATATATAACACACGCGCGCGATAATCCGTTACTTTATATATATATATCGCTCTCTCGCGCACCCACACAGGCACGTAGAGGCACACTCACACAATTTGCAGCTTGATAAGACTATAAGAGAGAGACTCACCATCGAGAACCATTGACAGTGACAGGCCTCAGTGTGTGTTTTTCTCTCTCTCCGGCGAGTGTTGCGGTGTTATTAACTTAACCAACGTGCACTGGAGCACTTGTAACACAGTGACGAGCACACGACGATGACGACGACGACGTGCCGTCTCCTCTCGCTCCACCTATACACATCCAACGCGGAACGAGACGATCCGTAATAGCAGTTGCGAGTGCGAGCGAGACAGAGAGAGACGGAACGAGCCACACACAGAGAGAGAAAGAAAAGACAACAACGCGCGCGCGCACACACTACTCACCGCTCCTGCTTCAGCAGTGCTCCGAGTCTCGGACGTCGTCGCGCGTGTATACATATATATAACGCGGCGCGCGTATACACATGTACGCCTGTGTATGTGTATGCATATGTACGCGCTGCTGAGTCTGACGTAAGGAGCGCGCGTTCGGCGTTCGGCCAAGAGCCCGCGCGCACTGACTACATTTTAGCCGCACAGAGACACAGAACAGGCACACGCGTACGCGTCATTACTGCATCGGCATAACCACAGCGTGTATTAATGGCACGAGTCGCGTCCGATTATTCTTCTGCTGCTGCTGCTGCTGCTGCTGTCGCTGCTACCGCTGTTGCTGATGCTAATGATGACGATGCTGCTGCTGCTGCTGTTACTGCTACTCGGAGCGTGCGAACCTGCTTGTATTTATTTTTTTCAGGCATTTCTCTCTCGTTTGCGTATACTTGTTCCCACAACAGCAGAACACGGAGCGAAATCGAGCGAGTTTCTTTCGAGGCTCTTTTCTGTCAGAAAGACCCCCTCTACAAGTTAGAGATGAAAATGAAGAGTGTATAGTCGAGGAGACGGAGACAGATAAAGGGAGAGAGAGAGAGAGGAGAGACAGAAGAATAAGCGCCGCGGCGCCCGTCGGTGAGCGAGGAAACGAAGAGGTTGATGAGCGACGTGCTATTGCGGTACGCTCCGGGATATTAAGTATAGAGAGAAGGCACAGCGCGCGGCGCGCGCGCGAGCCACACTTTTTCGTCTGCTACTCGGGAGCTGCGTCGTGCCGTTACTACTGCCGCCCCCGCTCGAGCGGAGCGGAGCTCGGGTCTGTGTCTACGGCTGCCGGCGCGTCTCTCCGTGCCGGCGCTGCTGGCGCTTCTGTACGCCACCGCGCCACCGCCGCCGTCGCCGTCGTCGCCGCGCCTCTCTCCCTCTCGCTGCAGTGACCATTCTCTCGCTCTCGCTCGTTCCTTTGCTCTACATATATATATATACCTATATACATAAATATATATATATATATATCCATACACGGTGACAAGTGGTCTGCTATATAGTTTTGTTTGGTGAATACGTATTGGAGCAAGTGAGTATACCAGTATCGTGTCGTTTGTGCATTTTACAAGGGATCGTCTGCATGTAATAGCATTTTTAGGACGGCGCGATGACGAACCGCGTGGAAATATATATAATGTGTGAGCGAGAAGAAGAGCAAGAGTCACAACTGTCGCAAAAAATCCATTGTTCGGTTTCGTATGATCGAACCTCTCTCTTGCTCTATTACGCTCACGTATAGAGCCGTTTATATACGCCCGCACGAGTATTCCCCTGTACATGCAGCATCCACGCGGCCAGAAGTTGTTGCGTGAGATTGTAAACACTCTATGTAAGAGCTCGTGCCGTTCCAAAACACCATAGACGATTTTGAAAAGTGGCGAGTGTGTGCTTTTGAAAAAAGGGGTCACAGCATTTAAGTGCACAAATCTTTGCGAATCAATTTATTATACTTATATAGATATGCCCTCACAAGAAAAATTCATTGAATATTCAGCTAAAATAGTTATAGATGGGACTACAATTAAAAATACAAATGTGTATTTCCATATAGGTACCTGCTTATTATAATATTCCAATGAGAATTTACGAGAATGTGAAAAGATATTTAATATAAAAATAATTTAACCCCTTGACTTGAGGGAAGATATTTAAAAACATAACAAGTAGAAACAGCAGAATACGTTAGAAATGATTTTAAACCAAGTTTATTACAGAACTGAGGCGACTAAATAAGATTATTAATTTCACACTTTTTCACACTCCAAATAATGACCTACGTTTTCTATAAATTCTACAATTTATTCCAATCCCGTGGTAGCCCTACTTTAAAAAATAATACTTTTTAAGTATAACTGTCCTGTTTGGGATTCAGAGTACGTAACACCCAAACTAGGATGTATATAACTAGATTTTCTCAACACGAGCAGCAATTTTGAAATAGTCACGAACTTGTCATTTTAATCCAACTTTCACTCTACAGAAATGGCACCAGAAAAAATACAAATATTATGACTGATAATAATGAAAAAAGTCTTGTAATGCTATTCATGTTTTTCATTCATTTTTCTAGAGATGATCAAAGCTTTTGCTGTCAGCTCGATATAAATGTTCCTTATTAACTTTTGCACTGTTTATCGACTGGTATCGCTTTGTTTATTGCTGAAGCACTTCTCAATTTGTCGGCAATGTTGAGATAGGAATTTCAGAATTCCTACCTTATGCAAATAATATTGGAAATAAAATTGAATTAATTCGAGCCCAATGATATTACATTTCCATTTGGTGTTTTTCGCGATTTATGTAATACTTTTACGCTGATAAATATTATCTCAAATTTCCTTTGTTTTAAAACCCCTTTTATTCTCTTTTCACAAAGAATAATGATTTTCAGCTATATTTCCGATGTCCTTCTAGACTGTTACATTGATATAAATATATACAATTCAGATCTAAATTAGAATCGTGGACAGCAATGGAAGTAGAGCCGTTGAATAACTTTATCACTGATTCCCGTTAAACGAGTTTAAATGTTGAATGAAGTCAAGAGTAAACGTATGTACGTCTGTAATCCCTCAGCTTACATCTAGTGAACACTTACCGTCTGTAACTTGTATCCGCTAGAATACAGGTCTAGGGCAATAGTGCCTTGTTCAAACTTTACGCAAAGAGAATAGTATATGATTTTGCCGAGTGAAACAAAAAGATTACTTGTAAATGCGCTAGTTAACTTGCTTTACCGCACATAAATTATGCGTATTTTAAATTAATTTAAATTGTAGCGTTCCGGGAATATATATATATATATAGGGCACGATTTATTTTTCGACGAGACTTATTGCTTATACTCCTAATAGAACTACGTTGCAGATAACTGTACTTGTTGGAAATGGAAGGAAATAAACGCTTCTGATGTTGATTCAGGCTTTCAAAATATTGTAATCAAATCAACCTGTGTATATGTTTGTGTGAAAAACTAATGCCATATAGTCCGCGATTTGTATAGATCCTCTGATTTACAAAGTGCAACTGTCCCTGCGTACGTTACTGACGAACCGAAACTTGTGTAAATTCGTTCATTCAATTTCGACAATTGACTATAGATTTTAATTAAAGTGAAACTGTAAATTTTATATCGTATATATATAATAGTTTGGTAAATGGAAATATTTGAACAAACTATTTTTTTATGAAACTTATATACAGTGCTATACTAATTTCTGTTAGAGAGACGAATTAATCATTACATCATACCTAATACAAGTATAAATTTATTTATAAATTTAATGTAAGTTAATTTGATACCATCACGAGGTCATTGTCTTGCGCAACAAACTATTTATCAATCGATCAATCGATATCTCATGCTCTTTGTGGTTGTACGTATATAGGGGACCCTCTTGAATCGATAGCCACGCGCACGCTCTGCGAATAGAACGGAAAAAGCAACGCGTTTGCTCTGACATTTTGAAATTATTTTGCGGCTTAGGACTTTGGTGTTGATTAGCGCACTTTAGCGATGAGGATGATTTCGCGAGGGGCTGTGTGACGTAAGTAACTGCAGAAATAGAGACTCGGAGATGGTGCGAGTTTGGTGGAATCAAGAACAAAGGGTGGAATAACTCTCTTATTCTTTGTTCGATTAGAAGACACGCCTTACATAAGGAGCGACGCGATGTACATTCTATCAGTCTTTTCGGGAACGAGAAATAAAGAAATAAGACAGGACTTATAAGTAAAAAGTTTTTAACGGTTTTTTACTGTCTATTATCTTCTGAAAAATATCCTTTTAAAGAGTAATCCGTATACTGATATCAGCTTCATTTTTCTTTCACTATACTATACAAAATGAGCTGAAAGTTTGTCAGTATACACTTAAAGTATGGTAAAGAATAGCGTTCTGGTTATAAAATATTTTAATATTAAATATTGAATGATAATTTGTACGAAACTGAAAATGTCGGTAAGTAACATACGAACGGATTCGTCTCAAGCTGACTTTTTCTCTTTCAGGTGGAACGGGCTAGCAAGAATGCTTTATACTGTAAAATAAAAAATAATTAATGTTTTAGTTTCGCAATGTTTTGCAAGTTAATTTTCTTTCAATCGATATATACTATTTTCTGTAAAGGCAATCCATCAACAAAACGAAAAAGCAATGTAACTTAATAAATATAACGAACTAGAATGGCTAATCTCCTCCTCTCAAGTAGTTTTCATTAATAGGAAATAAATTAATTCTTTTCCCGCAAACTTTTTAACTGATCAGAAAACTTTTATATTATCTACCATCAAAAGTCTGAATCTATTAACCTTCTGACAACCGACATTTTGTCTTTTGAAAAAGTGCAATTTTAGCGCAAATTTCCATCTAAACGTATCCCCAACTTGTAATACTGAAAAGAATTACTAAATTCAAGTAAACGTTCGTTTCAATCCATCCGAGAAAAAATTTATTTGATTCAAAGAAATATTAACTTAATCTAAGTATAGATAAAAGAAGAGGTGAATGTAAACAAGGGCAATCTGATTGCCACTATTATTAAGGGACTGTAAGACCGATAAAAATATATTTATCAGTTTATAATCTAATTATAGTTTATTTAATTTTAAAAAAACGATACTTAAATCTAGTAAATATTTTTTTAAATCAAATAAACTTTTTCTTGAATGGATCAAAATGAACGATTACTCGAATTTAGTCATTTTTTTCGAGGTTTATATGTGAACATCACTGCATGACGCCATATATAAATTTACAAGAGGTAAATATTACACCCTTTATCGTTATATCGTTTTATAAGCATATTATCTCTACTAATTTTTAATTTATGTAAACGAATCTGTATTGCAAATTTTAAATATCATGTTTTAATTATCCCATACTGCATATATTTTTGTAATTGTATAACACTGAAAAGATATAATAAAATAAAACGCTTCTGCAGATTATAATATTTATGTCTATAACATAAACTACAATATTTCTTGTTTTATACTACTGTGAACCGATATTATTGATTATAGATAGCGAATTATACGCTGTGATAAATTTTACAGTACTGTAATAAAATAATAAATGTAAAATAAGAATAATTTTCATAGCATACTCATCGTTAATTTTTACAGCTCAATTCTTATTTATAACGTACTTCTAATATACGTATAAGTATACACTATAAAAAAACAATATTGTAACTGACGCGATATATACCGTAAACTAACGCAATTTAAATTTTAATATTTTACGATTTGAAATTTGAAGTACAAAATGTTCAATTTTAAATTTTAACCCATTTTAAAGAAAAATTTATACGAATATTTGCACTTTGAATTAATGCAGATTAATAAACAAATAAATCAATAAATTACACTGTAAGTACCCACTTAAACATAAAAAACTGCAGATTTTTAGCCTAGATCTTCGTCACTATCGGATGCATAAGTATCTTAAGATGTGTGTTTTAGTAAACTAAATATTTATAATATCAAACTTACTCTACCCGCTTTAGTTTTGTGCTTCTACTTATTCGAACAGTATAGAAAATAGTATTCTCACAAAGTTTTCAAATAGTTTCAAACTAAACTTTTTCAAGGAACATGATTTTTCAAGGATTTCATGGCATTTATGAAACTTTTGAAACTGATTGTAAACGCGGAGGGATCGCAATATTATATCATATAGGCATCATTTCATTTTCTAAAGGAATATTTATTACAATATTAATATAAATTTCAACCTTTAAAGTGATTTCAAAATTGAAAAGGAAATTATATTGACGAGCTACGGTCAACACATAATGCTATTGTATATAGGGACTTGCGCTTAGAGTTTTACTTTTATTTTTTCTGTGTTACATTAACAATTTTGTAATCCACACAAGTATTTTCAAAAAGAAAATGTGAATTTTTATTCTATATTTTGCACCCATGCTTTCAAACTACTTATAATGTTTTAAATGACAAGAATATATATTTACGAACTTGTTATAATAATCCGAAGGGACTCGTGATTACATAATTAAGATATAGAAGCAAATTGTTTACAAGATCCATTAAGCAGTGGCGCCCGTATTTCTTCCCCGAGAGACATATTACACGAACACGAATTTCATTCGCTCTCGTGAGTCTCTCAGCTTTATACTCGCTTCCGAGGGGTTGTAATTGACAAAAATGCACCCAGAATGTGTGTGAGAGAGAGAGAGAGAGGTGCCAGTAAAATGCACGCACGAAAATACCGTATAGAGGGAGCCCTATAGCGAGTGCCAGACTACGCGTCGACTCAGTGTGCGGCCGTGGTCGTGCGAATTGCCGCGGAAACGCACGAGAGATGCGCGCGAGTGTATTATCTTAGGCTATTGCGAGGTGATGCGAAAAGAGAGGGGGAATAGAGAGCGTTGCTATAGGAAAGAGACGAGGAAGGGATAGTATTGCAGAATGGGACGGTTGCATAGCAGCAGGCGCTTGCATTGAGCTTCGTTGCTCGCCATCGTATGCGCCTACTTTTTTTATGTATATATATATGTAAATTCCTTTCAGCTGTCACGCTGTTTTCTTCCCTTTTTTTTGTACAACATATGTCCTGGTTGCAGCAAACGAGCGAAATCAATAAAGATGCACTTAATTTTTTATTCATGCGTTTTTTTTCTTTTTATCGCTTGTCTGCGCGGATCGGTTATATGTGTTCCAACCTTGTCTGCCTGCCGCTAAATTTTCTCTTGTCAAATATATAGGATTTTTGAAATTTAAAAGATTCAGTTGATTTTCTTTCGTATACATCAATCCCTCGTCTCTATATGCATATTATACTTTACTCGTTTCTTGCTTTAAAGTTCAACGAAGCGAATTAATATTGTAACGTGACAGATTTGAAAAAAACAATTAAAACAGAATAAATTTCATTTTTTCGCTTTTGATAGAGTTATATACTTATATATGTTCAACACTTTAATTGCGCATCACAATCTTGCAAAGTCAGTCTTACCTACCTTGGCACTTATCAGCTACTTATAACTTTATTAAGTAATTACGACTCTTTTGTACGACTTGTTCTCGTATTTTTCGTAATATTATTTCGTAGAGGATTTTAGTAGCGGTTCTTATAGAATAATGCGTTTGCCTGTAGTAGCCTTATAATTTATATTGTATGAAAAAGTGTAATTGAAAATCACTGTGATAATCGAATTTTGGCTCCTTATATGTTATAGTAATTATGCTATTTTATAGTGTATAATACACGTAATGGTAATTTTATAAGGGATGCTATAGTAAACATTATAAACCAGTATCGAATAAAGAAAAACTTTAATTTGCCAGGATCCATAGCCGGAACGGTCAGGGTAAAAGAAATAATATCAGTTACAGATAAATGTATTCTTATGAGTAACATTGCTATTTTATTTATATATATATTCTATTATATTCTATATATTCTATTTTATTTGGAATCAACGGCCATTATACTACACTTTTACATATAACAGGTTTCGTAGAGTACAATATATGTTTTTACATTTCATAGAAAAATTTGCTCTTGCACATATTCCAAAATTAACGATTTTTTAAATCTGTTCTAATATGGTATATAGTATACTAAATGAATTTTAGAGTAATGCGTAATGTATAGTTTAGCAATATATATAAATACCAGTTTTTTCTTAGTCTATCTATCACAAAGTTTTGTTTAAAAGCACAGATCTAGAATTTTCTATTCTTTTAAGGGGAGGTCGGAGCTAAAAACGTGTTTTTTGATTTAATGATATCTTTTTCTATTGATTATAAAAATGAAAACTTGGACCTGAGCGCCATAGTTCTCAATGTAATAAATAACCCTGTGCAATTTCAAGTGGATACGATTAGTCGTTTTTGCACAAAGCTGGAACTAGTAACCCACATTTACGCATTGAAAATTAACCTCAAATTCTTGAACATGACTATTTCGGCATGTAACTTTTTTTATTTATCATTTTGATTAATACCAGGAGCTGAGCACCATAGTGCTTGGTACGATGAACCATTCTGTGCAATATGAGGCTTATGTGACTTATAGTTTTTCTGTGAACTTGGAACTACAAACTATTGAGGAGGGGGGTAGCTCCGGCCTCCTCTTAACAGTCTAACATTTCTACACAGAGAAAAAGGATGTAGCAATATTTATGATGAATATACGAAAAATTACTATGTTGCGTACCAAAGCTGTGATATACTCATTTTATGGAGATTTTTCTTATGTTTATAACAAAAATTACTATTCAACATAGCAATTTTTATA